>VWZL01004408.1:182824-218201 GCA_013396915.1 Stercorarius parasiticus
CCCCCCCAAAGTGTACCGCTTGAAAGAAAATGAATGCGTCAATTCAGTAATTGATTATTTCCAATATTATATGGCTTCAATGGTTTGATATGGAACAAAAAACCCCACTTTTTGACATCACGTGCTCACAGAAAACTTGTAATAGGTATAACTCTGCCAAAGCTTTAAATTGATTCTGCTTTTTCACAACATACAAAACAGACATGGCCTAATAATGAAAAACATGCAAACAAAAACTTCCCCAAAATATGAACCTGTGTGGATATACATACCAAAGTGCTTCCAAATAAAAGTTTAGTCTAGAAGCATACATAGTGCC
Organism: Stercorarius parasiticus; assembly: GCA_013396915.1. Lineage (NCBI taxonomy): Eukaryota > Metazoa > Chordata > Aves > Charadriiformes > Stercorariidae > Stercorarius > Stercorarius parasiticus. The sequence continues at coordinate 183,144 of VWZL01004408.1, forward strand.
AAAGCTGCCAAAGGTAGCGCGGAAGATTTAAGCCTCCAAGTGGTAGCAAGCAATATATTTTACATTGTAACCACCTCTACATCCCTACAATTGCTTCCGAAGCTTCTGGTATTTAAGAACAGCATTTGACTTCAGAAAAAGCACGCTTTTTAACGCACCCTTCTCCTGACGTATGCTTTATGTAATTTTATCACAGGTATACAGTTTAATGCTCACAGTGTCCAAAAGTTGTGAAGACTCTGTAACAGACAACTACAGTTTGAGCAGCTCAGGTTGGGTTTTTGTTTCCCCGAGTCTCTGAATTATTGAATTGTACTGAGAGAGAGGGGGGCCGGGCACTCCAGCCCTCACGTAGTGCTACATACCGTATGGAATTCACATGCATCTCTTCACGGGGAGTATCCGCAGTACTAGATTTGATCCTGGTGGTACCATATTAGCTTTTCATCCCTGCTCCGAGTTCCAAAAACTTCAGATTCTTCACTATTGTACTAAGTAACAAGGATATTATCTCTATTTTAAGTTACGTAGTTTATGTGCTCTACTGTATACAGCGTATCTTCCTGACAAACTAGGGAGAAAAATGAAGAACCAAAGGTCCCTTTGAAAATTAGTGAAAAAGTGACTGAAAGAATGATTTCAGGTGCAGCTTTATGGAAAGAACGCAACAGTATTTAAATATTTGGCAATCCAACGTTAGTGATAATTAAATCCTTGATTGTTGACGGATAGAATTTTTGTTAAAATTTACTTAGAAAAGCTGGTTTTTGCTTTCAACAAAACCAGAGTAACTGGCTTGGAATGAAATCTAGTAACTAGATGTCCAGATGAGATGAGCAATTGGTTCCGTAATTTCAGTATATGTCTGGACAGTCTGAGAAATTTCTATCAAAATAGCCACCTGAGTACAGCCAATCTGAAGTCCCAGTGTATGGGTTAGTGCCTTGATGAAACCACCTGTAAAAAAAAAAAAGGAAAGGAAAGAAAAGAAACAATAAAAGAAAAAAAGCAAACAGAGTGAACAGTTATTAATAGGGGAAAACCACAACTTTGCTTCTTTCACAAAACATTGTAAAAACACACTGGTATTTCTTATCACAAAAAAAATTCTTAGGACATATTCTGACCGTGAAAAATAAGGCATTAAACTTCCTACACAATTATCACCACCTTGTAAAGCATCTTTTTTAATTTTTTTTTTTTACGTCAAGTCAAGAAGCATGAAATGCATTTTAAAATTGCCGTCCTATTCCAAATAAAAATAACATTGATACTCTAGATTATATCTATTAATTTTTACTTTAAAAGAATGCCAAATCAGTTATACAATCCTTTTTGTAAACCTGTCCAAACAGGAAACGGTTTTGTTCTGCGGAGCCGTACTTTGCACAGAACATTAACAGATGCTCCCTTTTTAGCCACGTTGACTGAAAACGCCTATTTTATGTTCTCTGGAAGAGATTTTCAAAGGCATTAACTGGACTTAGTCTGTAGCTGCTCCTCCAGGCTTTGGGAAGAGAATGCTTTCTCTCCTGAATTTCATGAAATCATGGGAGCATCCCAAAGTTCTTGCCTTTGAAGGAAGCACCTGCAGGAACTGGCCCTGAGCATACACTGACTGCACAGCACTGGCATCTGTGAAAAGCAGCCAGTGGGAGCAGGAGCCAAATCGCACGTTACTCCATGGTGCATTCTACGACTGAGATGTCACTTGGATACGCTATCAAAAAAGCGATTTCTGAAGTATCCAAGCCAAGAAGTCCTAAGAGTGCAAAAATAGAAGGCCCTAGAGGGCCACAACATCTTACTAAACTGCCAAAAGCTGGACAGAAATTGGTTAAAGGAGAGATGAGACTTAACATTTTATTCATTCTAACAAAAGTATGACCTGTGCGGGTTTTAAAAAACAAAACCAAAAAAATCCAGCATTACCACAGTAGTTAATCATGACAGGTTTCAGCATTTATTATTAGATAATTTCTCCAGGACAGAGTTATCACCAATTTTGGCTTCCAGCTACATTATTTAATTGTTGACCCAGCAAATGCTTTAAGTGACACCACAAGTTGTGCTGTTGTGCAGGAAATCAAACACAGGCTGTCTTGAATAAAACCAATTTAAGCAGTATTCCAAACCGTCCTGAGCATTAAACAAGTGCCCACCTTCTTCCCCCTTACCGTGTCTGCCACTCCACTTCATCTTTTGCACGCTCCTTGCGAGCTGCTCTTTGTTTCTCCTCTAGTCTCTCTTTTTCTTTGCTTGCCACATCTAACAAACATTTCAAGAGAAACTGGTTACTTAACAAAAGAGAAACAAAACTGCAGGAAACACAGAAAAGACTGCAGAGAAATGAAACATAGTTCATTTAAGCAAGAGAAAGCATTTGCTGTACACAATCTCACCAAACAATGAAAATCTCAAGCAACAAAAAAATAAAACTGGCATTTCAGAAAAGTTGCTACTACGAACACTGAGTCGAAACTGAAATTTTGGTGTTTTATCTGTCAGAAACACGGCACCCAGACAGCAGGAAAGGACTTAGATTAAGCATAATAGAGAGAGTGATTTATTTTTTTTTTCCCCGCTGTTTGGCCATGTGTTTTTTCTGACAAACGCCAGAGCAAGAGAGCATGTCTGTTCAGCACATGTCTTTCCAGACAAACTCCAGGGCAAGGGAGCATGTCTGGCAGTTCCCCCCAAGGTAACAAACACACCACAACATAGGTCAGCAGTCTTGGGATCCACCTTGGACACATTTGCTCTCCCAGACTTTGCTGGGAGAAAACAGACATCATACGTTGTTCAAAACCACATTCATTAAGACGGGATGAAAAAAAGTTAAGGCTGCTCTGGGAATGAGAAACTGAAGACAGTGTTCACGAATCAACCAGCCTCCCTTCAGCCATCCCTCTCCAAACTTACTAATAGGAAAATATTTCCTCCAACAAACACGTACCCATGTTTCCATTTTCCATGTTTCTGATATCTGGACGTAGCCGACAGTCAGTGGGAGCTAATATTGCTTCCATGCCTTTTTCTAGCTCATTGAGACTCACCGCAAAACTGGTAAAATTGTACATCTTAAAAGCAAAGTAAAGATAACATACAAGTTATTTTGTCAAAGTGACACTGAGTTCCCTGTACCAAATGGATACAACAGAACTTGCAAGAGAAATAACCAAGTCAAACCTCCCACTGGCTACCCTGAAAGCAAGGTTAGGTTCACACAAAACTATTTTTTTTTTTGTTGGAGGGGCGGGACAAGGAAAGACAGAAGGGGATGCAAATCACACCTTTCATTTTTTAAGCAGTCTTTGCTTCAGAGGATCAAGACAGATTTTCCTCCAGCTGTGATATTTAACACCATGACTTTTATGAAAGAATTACCCACACCTAAAGGACCAAAAAGTCTTGTTGAAACTACTGAAGTTAATACCCAGCTGCCCAGTTACCGCATTTTTTCAGAAGCCTGTCTTCCAACAGCAGGGTCAGCAGAAGGGAACGTGTGTCCATACTTCAGCCACTCTATGTGCAAAGATCTCACAGCCAGGTTAACCCAAGACACCAGGCTCACACTGAAGCAGCTCCAGTCAGAGCAGGCATTCTCTCTGCCACCTTGGACACAGCAGCGATGCTTTCAGCAGAGAGCTCGCTGTAATATAATTCTACTGCTGCAAGAACTGTCAGAGCCTGACAATACGCACGCTAAGGACAAACACTTCCGTGGGGCTTCTCTTGAACATTACTCATGTTCCCATGGATAAGTCACTAGCGATAGCAATGCACAGACTGAGTGGAACAGTTACCTGCGATGAGTTTGGTGGCCTACAATTTATTCTCCAAAGCAATTTACTGCCTGGTATGAACTGCACCGTGTCTTGAACCTCTGGCATATCATCAGCCTCATCATTTTCAGATTTAATAACATCTTCGCTCTGAAACAGAGATAACTCTTGGCAGGGGAACAAAGGAAAATTGGACAGTTTCACCTAGAGTTCTACACTGACTGCTGAAGAATCTGTTCAAATTTGAGATATTAAACACTCTTGTACTTCTGCCTCACCCCTCATGTTTGCCCTTCCTCACTCTGTATACTGTTCCTCTTGTTTTTATCGTCTTGCTCCTGATTGCTCTGAATAGTCTCCCATCACCTATGTACAACTTGAAAGTCTGTTTAAAAAAAAATTAATAATAGTGAATTAACGTCATTCAGAATCTTTTTTCTATAGCTTCCCTTCTATCCCAGCCATAGCTTACTTTCACCTAACTTGACTATTGCCTCTTCAGGCTGAACTGAGCCAAGACTGCAATTTAAACCAGTTCCCATAACGGCTTAAGACAGACAAATAGGGCATGCCTGCTTTTGGATATTGCTTCATCGTTTGCAAAAGATTTGGCTGTGCGATTAAAAAACAGATATGTGCTTGTTTCAATCTCATTTCCTATGATCCAGATTCTACTCAGTATTGTCACTGCCAATTCTCTCACTAGGAAGACTGTGTACTTAAGTTTATAAATACAGTGTCTTTCCTTCCACACTCCTTTGTTATCAGCTGCGCTGCTATAATGTAGGTATAAAATCAAATGCGGTATTCTTCAAGAAGCTGCTCTCAGAATCTGAGAGAATCTGACTGTCGTAGAAGACAGACAGCTACATTGTGGAATTTCATAGGATTTCACCATGAGAAACTTTTTAAAACCACAACAACCAGAAGGGAAGTTTGAGGCAATAACATCTTAGAGTGACAGTATCAGTTTTCTTCCCCTCCCTTGCTCCCACCTCCTTTCTATTTTCTTTCTGTCCCTTCTGACATGGCTCATTTATTTTATTCAAGAATACCCTGTTAAGTTAAACAAGGCCTGTTTTATACACTAGAAAACAGCTCCATATGGTTAAGAGTCTAATTTCAATCATTTGGTTTGAGTATTCATTATTTTAAAAGACTTTTAGACTACTTTCCATGTCAACATCTGGTTTACTGCTAGACAGTTCCCCATCTAAATATAGATTCAACAGGAAGGAAGGAAAGAAAGAGTTGATTTTTCATAAGACGAACAGAATCTTATTATTTTTTTTAAAAAGTCGAAACATAAGCCTGTACCACGACAGAATCCAGAGCCAAAAGCAAGGCCTGTTGTTGCTCTAGATTCTTCTGATGTGAATACTTTTTAAAAGAAGTTTGAGCCTCTTAACGTTTAGAGTGATTAGCTTCTGTTTAACTTATCATTTTCAATGAGCAACCAGGGTCTGCAAGATCCTGTTGGTATCAGGAAACCCACCAGGCCTCTGCTGCACCATACAACATTTTCCATAGAAGTCTGAGGCTTTGGCGGTAACTTACCTGACACTGCTGACACATAATGAAAAAACCCTGCATTTCCCAGACCCCCTTGTTGTCAAGGCTGTCTACGTCATAAATTCTGAAAAGCTGCATCACCAAAAAGCATAACTGATTTTAAGAACATGTATTTTTTTACAATTTTTTTTAATGCCCAAATCCTAGTATTACTATGTCTGGAGCTGGCTGCAGAGACACTCTCCTCATTCAAGGACTGGACAACATCAGCTTGGGGGTTCGTATTTGATGACTTCTCTTTGACAAATCTCTAGCAAACACCATTTCTATAAGCTCTCTTCAATTCGACCAGCTCACAGTAAAGTCTGTCTACACAAGTTCAAAGCGCAACGCCTGCTCACAGGACTAACACTGCCCATCTCCGACCCCCACCGAAGGACAAACTGGTTTAACCCTCCATTCACCACCACTTCTGACCATTTCTGTAAAGATGATGTTTTCCTTTCATTTCTCATATTTCTTTTCTCCCTAAAGAATCCTTAACCTTACCGGCTTCAATTTCTTCTGCTCACCACCTCTCTTTTCGTTCTTTTTGTAAGTCTCATACGTAGTGGGATCAGTGCACCACAAGCATTCTGTCCACTTGCCATAGATCACACACAGCTTCTTTCTACTGCGGAGAAAGCAAAGGAGACGTAGCTTTTGTTTCTTACAAAGCCTTCTAAGCCAATTCATGCAGATTCTGATCTATATTAAATACCCAGCTTCCTATTTTGTTGTATTTTATGTTTCTTTGCAGATTTCTTAGAAGTCAGATATTTGATAATACAAAGAAAAGGTTTCAGCTTCCTCCAGTCTTTCTGGCATTCAGTCCTGCAGAATACATCTTCGTGAGTTAGTCGCATGCTTTTGCCACTGTTGAAATGAGTGTGGGTACAATAAAGCCGATTGTTTACAACACAGAGACTAAGAATCACGAAACAGGTTTGGGTTTGATTAAAAATTTCTAATAACCATATTCTTATAATTTTGAACTGAAGACTGGAATTGTGACTGCACAACAGTAATATCAGTTGCGACTACTCTGCATCTTCCCTGGATACCTTCATTTCCAAAGACTGGACTGGAAAGTTTTTCTAATGACATTTAAAATGGTCATCCTAGAATCAAGGGGTTTAATACCGACACAGGGAGCAGAACTGGGTTACAGTCTGCATTGCTACCGACTCTGCAGTCACGTCAATTGTGGTCACTATGCCAGCACTGAAGAAATGTCAGAGAGCTCAGAAACAGAGAGGCCAGGAGGCTTTTAGCACTTACTTTTTGTCCTGAATGTATCCCTCTACTCTGTGAAGCTCTTTCCCAAACAATCCACACGGTTTAAAGTTAAGGACACATTTATCTCCAGTACTGTAGAGGAAATAAGTACATACTTAAAGAAGCAACCCCCTACATACATTAGGAAGTTTACTTTTTTACCTTAGCTATTTTCATATATTTACAACTAGCTGGGGGGTAGTTATTTGTATCATTATTTTTCTTTAACTATGGTTTATTATCTGACCAGGGCATTAAAAAAGGCACGCAAATTTCAAAGTTCCACAAAAAGGACAAAAAAGAAATCAACATGCGCATGAAAACATCAGCCTGTGAAAGCCAACTGAAAACATGACCATACTTCTGAGTTTCATGTATATCCAAAATTTACCAAAAGTACTAGGAATAAAACACAATGCAGTCTTGCATACTACTTAACCCACACTATTAATACACCGCATTTCAGATTAATATATATTTACAGCTAACTGTAATGAGAAATAACTTTTACAAATGACCTATGCAGGAAAATCCAGTTAAGTGCATTCAAAAGTTACCTCTAAATCGTGTATCAAAAATTCTGAACTAAACATTTTACAAACAAAAAGCAGCATTATATTTCAGCATCTCCCTTGCACTGAGAAGTACATATATGTAAATAATCTCTCCCGGTGAGGTATCAAGCCAAGTTTCTATGCTAAGCACAAAGCATACACAGACCAGCCTGGGTCTTTTGTGCCAATATCTAAGACAGGATTGTAGATCAGATGCTATGACAAGTATCAAAGCAGCAGCCCTGCTGGATTAAAGCTCCCACTTACTGACAGAAAAACACTTGCAGAAGTACACCGTTTTCATAAATTCTCTCCCTCGTCATTACAGGAGATAATTTATTTTATATAAGGTAAAAAGCTTTTATATAGGCAGTTGGCAGAGCAATTGACATGCTCTAAGTTCACATTATCCTTGTCCGCGGTCATTTTTCTGTGCTGTACCCTTAATTTATGACATTCTCTATTTCCGAAACTAAAAAGAGGGCCAAATCACAATCAACGTGATGGAGGTCAACTGCAAGCCTCCAATTATTCCATTTAATGGTTCTGGAGTTAAATTTAATTTCTGTTCTCTGTCGATAGAGTTGAATTTGAATGAGTAACTCACAAACATAAAATCTGTGTATCCCGTAAGTGATCTAGCCCCATGCCTTTTCATTAACATTATTAAGATACTAAGCCCAGTCCGATGACTAGTATGCATTTTTCAGAAGAAAAAAAAAAAGGAAAAAAAACCACAAGACTTTGGACCTACAAAAGAAAGCTTCCTGTGTAATCTGACAAAAATCACAACTCTCTGCTTTGTAACAAAGGTGCCCATGCACCAGTCCCTATAAGCCAAGCCTCAGTTTCATGATTAGCATTACCTGTGATTTACAATTTCTACTGTTCCGTATTGTTCTAACCACAGTTTACCAATAATTACATTATGTACACAACAGGTTGGATTTGTCCATGTGTAAGCTTCATTATGTCTGTAAAGAAAACAGAAAAGTAAATCATTTTCTTGAGTTTGAGATGGAATGTAAGCCTGTCTTCAATTCTCTTCATGGCAGGGCAAAATATTTAGCACTCCTGTCAACAGCCAGCAGTTAACTTCAAAACAGAAAAGAAACAGACTGTTCTTTATAAGCCAACAATGTATTGTATCTGAACACTAGTGCAAGTGATACCCCCTTTATTCTTATTCCTTCTCACAGAGTTGAAATAGTAAGTTTTACAGTCGCTGTGCCTTTGATTACAAATTCCAGCCCAACATAAACAGCCATCCAGCAATTCATCATTTTCATTCACAGTTTTAAAGCTGTATGTGGTAAAACTTAATACTCACAGGAGAACCAGACTAACGAACTAACACCTAACAGCGTCTTCTATTCAACTACCACAGCAGCACTGAAACCTCTTCCTAAAGCTCTTTCTTGTAAACCTCTATCATAATTTAGAGAGTACCTTTTGTGATAAAAAAACACCGAACATCAATATTTGAGTCTTCCAGCAGAGAGGTTAGTCGCTACCAGTTGTGAGTAAGGTTTGCTGCAAAGGGCTGGTCGGGAGTTGGTCAGATTAACCCACTTGAACAATTTTTATTTTACAAACACTGGGTGGTAAAGGCTTTTGAGCCTGAAGAGAGCAATACGAGTCAGCAAACTGCGTAAGTCATTTGCACAAATATGCCATAAGTTTCCACACAGGTATACAAGGCCTGCTCCAGCGCCACTGAAGGCAATTGGGGGGNCTGACATCAGTGGGACACAACAGCACTATATTCAAGCTTCATAAACATGACATTTAAAATCCAATTTATTACTCAATTTCACGCTTTTCCCAAAGATTTACTAAGAAGAAGGAAAAGTCCTAGAATTGAAGAATTTTCCATTTAGTTTCATTTTGGTTTTAATGTTTTGTGAAAAGCTTTACAAAGATGAGTTAAGAGATTGTAAATCCTTAGAAGGCATTATTCTAAAAGTGGTCAAAATGTTAAAACAACGGGATTGCTATTCTCACTAGCTCGGCAGAGTCAAAGCCATCTCTTCTCACTCGTGCTGGTAAAAGAAACACTGAAGTTACCTGATTGGCAATCAATCCACCTTAGGAAAGCTTGCAAATTCTATTCTAATACAGAAAATACAGAAACAAGCAGTGTCCCCTCTGTAACAAATGTCTTGTACTTCTACTTAATGTTTCCAACTGGTCTGTCATTTTCCAGTACAGAACAAAACCAGACTATTGAAGTCATTTCCACAGTAAATTGTCTTCAAGCATACTTTAGAACAATGACTACTCTTCAAGTGGGGAAAAAAAATACCAAAACCCCCCAAATTCATCCCACCAGCCTTAGCACTCATTTTTATTCATGAACTACTTGACACCAAAAGCTGTATAGCGTAAAACAAAATGCAAGACACTCATGGCCAGTGCTGATAAATCGAAACACTTGTTTGTGCTGGAGAAGTGAGGAAGAAGTGTGTTTTCTAATGCACGTATTGAAAACATAGTCATGGTTAACATAAACACAGCACTTAACACTGTCTTGCAATTTTGCTTCCTAAACAGTTACTTGTTCACCCAGGCCCTGAGCAGTTCTCAAACTACTCAACGCAACGGAATGGTATGAATCACAACACAGAGGCTCAAAATTTTATTTCAACTTCTGCTGCTAACTTGAAGCCATTATTTAAAAGAAATGCTTTCATCATTTATACTCCAGTTTAAATCTATGCCCTGTAATTTGATTAGGCAGAGCAGGAATTTTAATAGTCTTCTAAATAAAGACTCTCTCTCCAGCAACAAACTTTATTTTTGTCACATCTGCGTTCTAGACTAACATTCATAGTTCCGTCTATATTCATAAGACATTTCCTCTATTTTCATCACCATTTATATCCAAAGCAGTTCACACTTTTATAAGCTTTGGAAGATTAGATGCCAGCAGCTCGACAAATAAACTATACTTTCAAAAGAAACTATAGGAGAAGTCAATGCTTGATATGGCAGGCAAATTGACTCTTCATTGAAACCAAATGTCGAAAAGTTTCATAAGCAGATATTTCAAAACAACCTCAAAGTTAGGCCTCAAGAAAGCTTTTATAAAAGCACCTTGAAGTGTTCAATTGCAGAATACTTTTTCTGCAACTATTATCCAGCGCGTGCTTGTGTCCTGCTTGGGAAAGCTCAAGAGTCTTTGTGGCACCAGGGCACAAAACAACTTACGGAAAGCCACGTAAATTATGAGACATAACGCAACTAGAGACAAGCCTAGGAGTAATCTGGAGAGGCATTCTTGATTTTAACGGGAAGGTGATCATACACAGGAAGCGTTAAAGAGGTGACAAGGCAAGGTTTCTCATGTTCCCTTATCACACAGAACAGCTATTCTGAAGACCCAGTTCTTTCCACACAAATAATCAAAACCAACAACAATATTTAAAAGCAAGATGAGCTTGAATAGCCTGGCAATAGAATTTTCTCTCTCTCTAAATTTTACATGCCTTCACAGAACTAGCTTTCAGTAGCATTCCATTTTTCAGGAATGCTAATTTTCATAGTGGAAAAAATGGGTCAAATTGCCACAGCTATACAAGCATGGCACAACTTAAAAACCCCTGAAATTAAGCAGTGAAAATTAACTTGTAAATAAACTCTTACAACCTCATCAGCCAGAGGTTTTTAGACGATCCCCTATGAAGAGTCGATAAAATGATTACCACCTGTTTTTTTATCCAAGTAAATGGCAAGGAGACCGATATAGAAAGGTATGTACTTCTCATACTCACTTCAGAAGCTCCAAAGTAATTGTTCCCCGAGGCTCCGCTTCTATACTCTTTCCCCAGAATTTTAGTTTGGGATAGATTGATCCATGAAAAATAAAGTCCTTATTGAGGCCTTCAGAATAAAATGCACTAATAGGTGGGTGATGGCTGACTTGCTCAGATATAAACCTAAATCCTAAATCCTCCCTAGCAACAACAACAAAAAAAAGCATTAAACAGTAAATATTTTTTAAAATGTTACAAGAGAAAAGAGTTACTTGATACTTTTAAAAAGTTTGAAGGGTTTTTAAATTAAACTGAAGGTGAGACTTCTCCTTTTCTAGTCCCATGACACATTTACAGTTCATGAAATGAAAGAAATTGTACTCTGAACACCTTTTCTCTTCATACCCCAAACCAACCCACATTCAAACACCTAAATGACCTTCTAGCCAGAAAGGCTTTTGAAGACGTTTCACTGAAATAACTCTTGAAAATACTGAACCTCTTTGGGCAGCAGCAGCAGGTCTTACTGAGAATTCTTTTCTCCACCGCATACGTATCATCCATTTAGGGGTGGAAGTCCTTCAGACTAACTCCTCTATCTGACATGATCAGCAAAATGCTATTTAAATTAATTAACAGTCTCTGGTCAGAAAATGTTGTTGGTGAAAGAACACAGACCAGTTTTTCTCTGAATAATTCAAAGAACACTCTGCCTAAACCTAGAAATGAAATTATTAGCTTTTATAACAACTTCTTAAAGATTTTGAGATAGTCTGGGGAAAAGAATTTTAGCTACAGTCAGAAATATATTTTAGTAGATTTTTTTATTTATTTCACTGAATAAACAACCAAACTAGTAGAAGTCTGCTAACTCAAGAACACAAATAGCCCCAGCTCCCAATTTAAAGTAATTACCTGGTTAATTCATAGGTTTCTCCTAGCAGTGGGTTAAATGGTTTGCCAGTTCTCTCCCACTGAGAAGCTACAGCAGAAACTGCAAAAGCAGCTACAGCCTATAATCAAATTAAGAACACATTGTTATGAGAACACTACATTAAAGCTCTGAGTTTAATATATTATATTTGTTGCACATTACAGTTATTTCATTATTCTTCCAAAAAGAAAGTGCTATATATTCAGCCAGTTTTGGAGGAAAAAAAAAAGAGTGATAAAGCTTGTCTCTGTCACAATAATTTTTCATCCAGTAACTTAAAAATCCCGGAGCCACTCAACTAATCAATTTAGGCTGACTGAAAGCCAAGATCTCATCTTCATGACACACAAAACCACAAAAAGAGTCACAGTTAAAGCAGTCCTGAAAAGGTTTAGGGCCTTGGGCATCATCAGTTGTGGCGCTCTCCTGCACTAGACTTTTGGCTCAAACTCTGCACAGCATCGAGTGTGAAAGTATCACAAATACCCGATACAGCCACTATGAAACGAGAAACTTGTCTAGACAAATACAGGCATTCTGATGATAGCTCCAGAGAAAGAAATACACTCAAGTGAGAAACTGTCTTAAAATGAGAGTCCGGGAGAGAAGAAATTCTTCTGAACTAAGCAGAAGGTGGCAGCTGCTGGTTACCTGCATTCTTTCCAGGGGCTCTGCATGACTACAAGCCTTATTAATGAGGTATATATGTTCCATGTATTCTGTTATCCGTTGAAGGAAACTCAATGGCTCGTTGAAGACAATAGGCATCGTAATCTTAGACAGCTCCTAGGTAACAAAAGGGTAAATTAATTTCTTGAGCACAACACTAAGTTAAAAACTGACAACGACAAGAATTTTGAAAATAAGTTGTGGGTTAGTTTATCTGTAGCATTCTTCAAAAGACATTTGGCAAGCCTATTGTAGACCTTTAAGTGCTACAGCTGAAAGGGGCTAGAAGCACCACAGAGTGCTACTAGCAATCTAAAAGAGTAAACAACTTCAAAAATTGATCCAGCTAACCTATTAAATTCAAGAAAAATGTGACCTTATATTCTGTGGTCCACATAAAACAGAAGAGGTTAAAATTTCCATAGATAGCAGCAATGATGTGCCAACCAGCTCACAACCGATATTTAAGTACCACGCATTCTTTTGAAATCCTCACATACCTTTTTGCATAAAATCTATTTTACTGCAGTAACCACAAATTATTTTTTAAAAGGAACAGTTACATAAAGAATAGGATTTGAATTGCTCTAACAAATTTTAGTGGCTTTATTTAAGCAACACGTTATTTGCGTCAGAATGTTTCTCATTTTGCATATGGATACAAGACAGACGTGAAGTTCACAGACAGATTTCCAATTCCCCAGGTCTCCTACTATATCCAAGCAAATTTGGCTGTTTAATTAAAAAGTTGCACTCATGGCTGAGCAATAAAGCATCATTTCAGTGGTTAGAACTTAGTGGAAAGGAGAATGCTATCGGATGAAGTTAATGCAATATTTTCCTCACATTGACACAGGCAGTAAGGAAAAAAAATAAACCAGTGTTACCCCTAAACTAACTTGAATTGATTTGGTCCAAGCAAAGCATTCCAGTAGATAGGTCACTCATCGTAACAAAAGGAGTTTTGACAGTACAGCTGTATCTCCTAGATGAGATAATTTAAGCTAGCAGAAGGGCTCACTGACTTGTCTGTTGCATTCACAAAGGACCGTACTGGCAGACCTAGACTATAATTGCTTAATGCTTCTGAAAAGCAGCTATGGCAGCAATGCCCTCCAGTGTAGAACATCACTTTCATTCCTAATAAGAATGAAGTAATCAAACATGCAACTGAATTCTTAAAGGACTAAAAGAAAACAGCAGTGTGGCCAATAACCATGCAAGCATCGGGGTCCTTTAACAACACAGACCAATGTAAAGGTCTGTGTTTCCGAGTCCAAGAATAAATCTTGTGACCCAATTACGTCACACCATTAATACCCCAAGCCTGCACTGGGCTCTCTAAGAAACTCTATGAGACCCCAAACTTTTATATCCCACCAATAAGATGAAAGTAAATATTTTTTTGGCACAAACTACTTAAATTATGAAAGGGAAAAAAAAAATCCACCCCCCACCCCCCAAAATAAAGCCCTAAATCACATTTTGGTAAGTAAAGAATAAAAAAAAAAACACAAACCACACACACAGAGAAGAGAGCATTGTGTTACTCAAACCATATTTGATTATATTTTTAATGGCTTTAGTGTGATTCTTATAGGACAGCATTAGAAATGCCAATCCACATACTCCAATAGCTAAAGCAAGTGAGGAAATAGTACTGTTACTAAATGGATGTTGAGATTTAGAGAGCTGCAGTTTAAGATGATGTTCCCTATAGAGAAAAAATGCAAAATGCACCAGGTATTATTCTGTGTCTTAAGGTTTAATCAATAAAATTAACCAGTTGAAGTCAGGAGACTTAACATCAGCGTATTTCATCCAAGCCAACTTACCAGTCCAATGCATTTTTTTAATATGCTCCATACACTAAAATCACTTCTAGAAAACATTGGGGCTGGTAATGATGTCCTGTAATTGGAAAAAAACAACTGTCAGTATCAGCCCCTTAAACAACAAGACGTTTTCATTTGTAGGTATTGAAGTAACTTATAAAGGAAGCAAAGCATTAACCTAGCGTTGACACAGGAAGCAGACAAGTGAAATGTCTTTTCAGTTCCAGAGAATTAACCTCTTCCAATGATAACAGTAATGGCCCAAAGGTAAAGAGCCAGCACATACTCGCTTCTCATTTACTATGTAGTACTATGTGCTTACCTGTGTCTCTTAATCCCATTTTCTTGGATCTCTGTCTCTCCATTATGCTCTCCAGTCCTATTGCTTTGGTGTGGATCTAGGTCCAGCATTTCTGCAACTTTATGATTTGCTTCTGAAAAGTCTCCTGAAGAATTGTCAGAATCAAAGCCTGTATAAAAACCATAAGGCAATAGTTTTCTTAGGAACCTTATTATGCCACAGAGTGCCACTCACATTTTGTAACTCTTACAGCATAAGTGCACTTATATGAGGTTATTTTATTTCAAAGAATATCAGAGTGAAAACCCTTTATTAAGTGACCTAATTTCCAAGAGTATTTAGAGCCAAGTATTGCATTAGAATCAAATATTCTGAACTAATTTTTTACACTGCTGAATATAAAACCAATTTAGAATGTTATAAATTCTTCAGTAGCTCCTAATCAGATTAGTGGTATTGTCTCTTCTTCAGAGCTGCAGCATGATTACAGTAATTTTATTCAGTTATGTAGTTTTCTTCAAAGACCTTAAAAAAATTTAACATAGCGTACTTATACTGCTAACAGGCAAGGAGCAAAAAAAAAAAAAAAAAAGAGAGAAAATGGCCATTTCACAACTCAGCAGCAAACATCCAGACTACCAACAGACAGAAATGTAGGCTATCTAACTTTTTTGCCACCCACGTGTGCAAACCATCTAACACTTCCCTAATGGTGACAGCAAGAACCTGTGGACACCAAGATGAGTCATTCCCTGAGCTCTACAAGCACCCAGAGCATGACCTACCATCAGCGGCTCCTTTTCCTATGACCCAATTCCATGCTCTTGGGTAGACAGCTACTGGAAACACCATTGTAACTAAATGCCAGCACCCCCAATAACAACATGCTTTCAACAGCTTTAACCATAAAAAAAAGTTAAACCAGCAGGAATCTACAGGAACACAAGCTTCTGTAATCGAAGAGTCTTAAGTGCAAGTTGGACTAAACCAACAATCCAAGATTTTAGTCTAATGATTTTAAGCCACGCTACTTCCCCACACACACTTAGAATAACAATTTATTTTTGCATATGCCTTTCAGTAAGAACACTGTAAAAAACATTTTGTGCACACGCACACACACGGTCACCATTGACCAGCCTCTTGTCAACGCTGCCACACAGACTGCCTGCAGGAACCAAACGACAAATAAGGATCAGCTGCAGCATCGGTTCGGAGCACCCTGAAACGATGCATTAATACAGTCCCCCTTCACAACTGCCACGGTACCACAATGGAGAGCACTGCTGATCATTCAGTGTAATAAAGAAATATTTTTGTTGAAAAATAATTCAAAGAGCATTAAATCCTTCCTGAGTGCCACAAGGGTCAATTCTTCATTAAGAACCACAAGAAGACTTTAGTTTCCAGCTTCCAACTTCAGAGTTAGAATCCAAAACCAACATGAAAATAGCGTATTTGCTGGCATACAATCTTGCCACTGGTTGAAGGAATACATCAACATAATTTTTGTATTCCTTTCATTCCAGCTATCGCAACGTGGGCAACCACTTGTCTATGAGCTGACAGTTACCATCACACTCAGCTACAGCCTATCCCAAAGTCCAGCTGTGGGTACGGAAAGATTCTGAAATATTACAAAGCATGTAAAGACTCTAATGGAGTAAAGAGATCAGTTTTGACAAAGATTATTCCAATTTTAAGTAGAGTAAAATGTTGTGATCCTATTACATTAACTTTTTAAAAATAAAGAGTATGTATCATAAGTAGTACTTCATTTGGTTTTGTTTACATCTCCAATAGGGTGCTTTTACTTTATCAAAGCAATTCATGAAAAGGCACACGTTCAGAAACAGAAAGCTACAGTTCTTGCAGGGACCAAGACCATGACAATAACATTCAAAACTGCAGAAGGAAGTACCATCGATATGATCTTATTTGGTAAACAGCAGGTGTAATGGATGATGTCATGTATTAAACTGTCTCCTTCATTTTGATGTCACAAGCATGTAATTACACAGCAATAACCACACCTTAGCAGGTCTTAGTACTTAATTGGAAAGTATGATAGTCATATATATATTCAGGTCACTAAAATGAAGACTACCCTGAAACACCTGTATTAAAAAACACAGGCCTATCTTCAGTTAACCCACAGCAAAATATTTATCATTTTGAAATGGCGTTTCTGATCACATATTAGCTTTTTTTGGAACCTGTTACAGTACAAGGAGATGGAAAAGACAAGTACTGTAGGGCATAACGCAACAACTTTTATTAGCTTGACTAATGAAGTTGGAAAAAACAGATGAGCTTTAAGGTACATGTGCCCTCACCCAGAAAGCTGATCAAGCGCACACAACATAAGAAACAGCATCACATTTAATGGGTGCTTCAATGACAAACACACCTAGATGTAAAACTTCATAACAGTAAAGTCTGCTTTATTAGAGTGCACCTCCACCTAATTTCTTTTCTAAAAAACACCAAAAAACCAACAAACTAGGGTATGCAGCTAGATAATCACTAGACTTTCAACTACACTTTCAACACTTAAGTATCAGCTGGCTTGTCTCCCACAAGCCCATTGAGAAAGTTTGAAAAGCCATTCTCAATGTAGTTATAAGTAGTATAGTTCTGTGAAGAACTATCCGGAGAATGTTCTTCACAGAGGAAGTACTTACCTGGAATAAAAACAGTTTACTGAAATGATTTGTTGTAGTTTTTCTAACTTACAAAAAGAGCCTTTCTTCTGCTGCCATTAAAGCCTTGAACTTGCAAAACTCAGTAAATAAGTTTTACTTAACAGGACAGTTTTTACAGTGAAGAGCCACTAGGAGTGAGCATTAAAATGAGGATTTAAAAGGGGGATAGGGAACCACACACAGAAATAAAATGTCAAAAGTTAGCTTAAGCAAAAGTCTCAATTTACGTGTGTTAAGGGTGAAACAAAAGCTTTTTAGAAGTCTTACATTTTCAAAGTCAAATACTTAAATTGGGTGCCCAATGTTAATCTATTTCAAGAGCTTAAAGAAAAGTGACTTGCCAGTAACTCTAGTTTTCTTAGCCTTCCTCTTCCACATCCTGCAAATGACACAAGTCCGCTCAGACTACGCTGTACATCCACCCACGAGGGAGCAGAGGTACGCTCTTCCCTGAGTCACAAAGACACAAGACTGCCCCTTTCGTACAGTCAGCAACTTCCTTAAATACTAATTAAGCCTTGTCACTCAAAACAGAAAGGGAATCAAAATAACATAGTACTGAGAACCTTCGGATCGAAAAAGGGCATAAGGAACAGGGGAAAATATGCTGGAAGTGTAGACAGCAAGTGGAGTGAGAGGTGATTTTTTTCTTTGTCAGGAGTCACTATTCTCCACATTTCGAAGCAAGTCCGTCTTCCCAACACGCAGCCGTACAGCACAGCTCCAATAGGAGGAAAGCTGGCCTTTCACGACATCTGCAATTCTTAAACATTATGGCAGAATCCGCTGATTCAGTTTGATCCAGACATTATGAAAATATATAAATTTGGCAACAGATACCTCACTTCCTCCTCTCCAAGTGAAAGCAATAGTTTACAGTGAACAGCCAAGCAATAGGAAACAGAAGGGCAATATCCTCACAAATACACCAGGCTGGATGAACCTCATGGGCACAGAGCAGATTTCCATGGAATTGCAGGTTAATATTTAAAAAAGCAAAACTAAACTATTTTTGTTTGTCAAAAATAAATTACCCTGTAACTAGCCAAGCATTTCCCTGTTCTGGGACAATACTTTCACAAAACGCTTTGGCATATATATGGCTGAGAGGATTAATGAAGGATACAGTTCTGACAAGCAGAACCTGATGGCATACAGTCTTTAACAAGTCTGCGATGAGATTAACAAACCCAAGGTGACACAGGCTAAAGGCAACAGCTCAAAGCTGTATGCTCCCTGTCTCACATAAAATTTTAAAGACACTGAAATTCATCAAAGGATTGACCACTTTACCTGATCCAGTCTCAGAGAACACCACTCCTGTGTTAGAGAAAAAGCAGATGCTGTGCTGTCACGAATTAACTGAGACCTCAGGTAACATTTCCATGAGATTCCCAAGGAGAGTACTCATTCATTAAGTAAGGATGTCAAGTGTCCAACTAATCAGCAACACCAATAACCTCTGAATGCAAAGAAACTTCGCTCCATGTCTATTCATCACCTCTACAGCGCAGTCCAGCCTGCATGTTTACAGGCATGATCATCACCCAGTCAGGGTCAAACCATCCGCCAGGAGGATGATTCCCAACCACGCAGCACACAATTCCACCACAGGAGCATGTCTTTTGGATGTGATGGGGACAGTGTCAGAAGCAGGAAACTTCTCAGCCAAAGAGATGAAACCCACCACAATAAAAACCAGGGGTCTCTTTAGGATAGATTCCCATTCTAGAAGTGGATGTCATCAATTAACAACTACAGAAAAGTTGTGGCTTCCTCAAGGAGTGAACTCGCAGTACTTTAAAGGAGGTAGCATACTACTGGGGCTGCTGCTGAGACTGCTGCAGAATTCTGAAGTGTAACTTCCCACGGAGTTCAAGTGCTCTACTAACCCTGGTTTGCTACTTGCAGGCCACAAACCACAGTACCCAATAACTAAAATCAGTGAACTTGAGGGAACACATTGCAGCTCCCTCTGGGGAAATCAGGGCCCAGGACTCTGGGGGAGCAAGAGGAGATGAGTATGGCGTACATGCTGTTTTCATCTCAATATGGAGCTGGAGAATGTGCTTGTTCCTGGTAGCCATGTTCCAACCCTAGACTTAGAGCAGAACAAGCACATGTTTAAAGGTGGCTTCTGCCCATCTACTGATCTGACCTAAAGCAAGGAGAGTATCCTTGGAAAGAAGAGACTGAAGAATCTGCCAAGGATGTTTTCACTGTGGAATCTGAAAGCTCACCTTGGCTCAGAAAGGAACTCAATTCTGAACTTGATCTCCTGGGAGTACTGGGTCTACACCTACCATGTCTGGATCATCCAAAAACTGAGATAGGCAGGCACCATCAGGACCCATTAGAACCTAAAAAATTCAGCAAAGCACTGCCTGAAAGCTACACAGTCCATGGTACTAACAGAAGCAAAGAGTTGCTACAGGCATTGGCAGTTGGGGAACATGAATGCAGCAAGACCCATTTATAGTTGTTCTTAGCATCACATTTATGTATAACTTGGACAAGACACAGCTACAAAGAACTAGGTCTAGATTTCACTAGGTTTGTGCAAGTAATCCATCAAACTGTCACCATCTTCTAAAGCATCTAGCTAGAGAAAGAGCTTGAGCACCTGCCTTTAAAGACAGTCCCGAGGGAGAAAGAATCTGAAACAAAAACTACTCCAAACTTAGCACTCCTCTTAAACCAAGTACCTGTGGGGCACCCTCCAGGGCAACATATATAAGGGAGAAAAGTTCAACCTCATTTAATTCCTGGAATGGCTGCTGCAGACCAAACACCCTCCATCAGAAGAGGGCTGTGCTGAGAGCCTATAAAGACACCGGATCTTCTTTTGCTTAGAAACTTCTCTCCTGCCATCATATTCCTCCCTGTGGAAGAATAAGATTAGGAAAGGACAAAGAGTGCTCACGGAACTGATGCACAACATCCCGCTTCTGAGCGGAGCCAGCCAAGACTGCAAGGTATCCATAATCACTCAGAAGTCATTACGACCTTGAGCACTTGCAGGGAGAAACAACCTTTTGAGGGTGATGAGAGGCAGAAAAGAAGAGGAAAGAGGACAAAACCAGAGTGTTCAAATGCAGATGACTCAAACACTGAGGGCTGTGTATTTCTGCAGCAAGAGACAAAGGAATGCATCAATATCAAAGCTGACACAGACCTCGTGCTTAGGGGCACATTTCTTCACCTTTTTCAGTGGAAAAAAAAAAAATTAGTTCATTTATGCCTGTGGTCCTGAGCTCTTGGAATTGAAAGATTACTAAAGACATACAGGAACAATCCACTGTGCTTTCAAGATTTTTACAGTACAATTTGATTTTACAGACTAATTTGGAGTACTAGCCACTATCACTCCAAGCTAGCATGAATGCATTACAGATTTCCTTCTCTATGACATAATTGTGACAAGTCCTATACAGCCCGCTGTCAGTCACGTTGCTTCATCCAGCCCCCTCTGTTTACTCCTCATATAAATTTCCAGCCAGCCATGTCTAAGTCTACATTACGTACTTGTATCTACCATGCTACTTCCATTTCTTCAGCTTTCATCCTCCCCATTACTCTCTTTTCATTCCTGTGATTCTACATTAAGCACTCTACACTCACTACTGCAAGCATTTCTCATGTCACATCTATTACAGCATTTCTGAGGAGACATTTAAGTGGCAGACTTTACATTTGTTTGAGATCTTTGAAAGCATTTTATTTCACCACTAACACCATGTAAGGCTCTTATAAATAACGATTCATCCTTATTAGTTCAAAGAAAAGTACTACTTGATACACTGCTCAAGTGTGAAATGATTCATATTTGCTTTTCTAGAAACAACACTGGATTGCAAAGACTTTTGGCTCCCTAACTTGAAAGCGTAATTTACAGTAATTTGTTTCTGACTAGAAAAACATTTTCTACTTCAATTCTTCAGGATAAGTTTTCCATTAAAACAAATAAAATAACAATAAAAATAATCCACGGAAGATATTTCACCTTGCAAAGGGTGTTAAAAGCATTACTTCTCAAGCTGCTATTAAATTACCTGCATTTCATTGAAAATGAAAGCAAGACTTTACCACTAAAGGACTGTTATAGTGATAAAATGATAGCCAGCATTAAACTTTAATTAAAAAAAAAACAAATTTGTTTCCAAGTCTGAACCTGAATTATAATTCTTCCTTTCTTCTTTTCAGAAGATAGCACTACAAGTTTTACCAATAGTGTTTTACTTACTTATTTCTTAGCACACAATGCGGTTTACAGCTTTTTTTTTTTTTTGGCACTGTGCCCATCACTCACCCGTAACGGCATCATAAAACTCTTCTTCACTATTCATCCTTCAGTGTGAAATCTCTGTGCAGCCAATCCAGCTTCCTCTAACGCATTGTTGAACTTGGTTGAGAGATAAAGTATCTGTGTGCTGTCAAAGTCGTCTTCTGCAAATACCCAGCTGCTTTAGATGATCTATTTGACAAGAGAGGGAAACAGAATTAGCAAATTCTGCATTTCTTATGTGCACAAACATGCACACCTGACAAATACTAATTTTCCTATTTCTTCCCATGGCAAAAGATGAACGCAAGAATCCATAAGTAAACAGCCTTCTTTAATACCAAAGTCATTTGGAAGATGAATACTACCTACCACGAGAACAGCTGATGTACTATGTCGCTCTTCTCTCTATATGAATACATCAAATACGTTACTGTAAAATATACTTTATTTACTGCAAATTACATTTCAGGCAAGTACAACTAGAAGGATGAGGGAACTGAAGGAAGAAAAAGATAGCTGGCAAAACAAAAATTCTCCTCTTCAGCAAGAGGATAAGCCTTATCGCATCCTTAACCAAGAAAAAACTGTGAACAAGAAAGAGAACCTTGGATCCCAAAATCTCACTGTTGCATAAAAATGTTAGGCTTCATTGTACATCATGCAGTCACTATCTAGTGACCATTAGGGAAGTTTTGTCAGGCTGCTGCTACGAACTCTTGAAGAGACAACTGGAGAGTTTTCCCTCTAGTGGGAGAGTGTAAAAAACCAACAAACTTGTTCTCAGTAAAGCCAAGCACACTGCAGATAACTTACAGATTTATGAAGCATTCCAGCTCTACTTTATGGATAGACTAAATTAGGTTTTTTCCAGATGGCTGGCAATAGTGTAACATAAACATTTTTACTTCACCCAATTTTTAGTCAAAGGAGAATAATGAGAAAATTTAGTTTGAACTCCTACAAACATTCATCAGGTACCAATGACGAGCCAAGTACACAATGATAAATGACAGCACGGCAGTGCTATCGATATCTCCTCCAAGACAACCTCAATCTGTCAGTCTCAATTTTTTATGATCCTTGAAGATCGCACTGCTTTTGTGACAGTAGTTTTTCCAGAGTAATTATAACTTGCACAATTCCATTCCAATTAAGAGAAACAAAGCCAGATGTGCACTCAACTTCTAGCAGAAGAGCTTGCCATGTTTGAAGCCAATTCCTTCTCTCTTCCTCTCTGCAAGAAATCAAACTGCATGATTCCTCTTGTATTTCAAGTCTTTTTACCTCATTGCCCAGGACAAAAGCTATTTGAATGTCTCACACACATAAAGCCCTTCTAATTTGCCATCCAGAAGGAGGAGCTAAAATAGCCTATTTTGGAACTCCTTTAAGTTAACGAATGCAGAGTTTGAGTTGAAGTGTTATGTCTGTCAAGGTCAGGTATCTCAGTTTGTCACTTTTCCCTTAGGAACTCCCTATTTTGCTTGTCATTATAGGATTTTATATCAATCTCTGCACCAGGGCGCGTATTTGAGTTTCCACATAATCTTCCGCAATTTCTTATTTACAAGTCCTCATCTCCACAAGGACAAAACTTTATGCAGCTGCTTCTGTTGACTGTTGCTACAGTGCTGTTGCAATTGCTCTCAGCTGGATGAGAGTTTCCTTCCCTTTTTCCCCATGCTGTTCTCCAGTCAGAGACCTTTTAACCTTCTTCAACTTTCTCGCTCATCAGCAACAAGTTTCTGACTTATTTTTGTCAAAGTGCTGCATTCTCCTAGGCAAGGATGCAATAGCTCCAAACAAGTCTGATACACGTATGTCTGAAGACTTGCGGTGCAAGGCTGTCAGCCAGCGCTCTGCCTGCATAAGGCAAAGGAGCAGCAGCTTCACTTCAAAAAGACACAAGCAGTTCAGGCCACTAGCAACCACACAGCCACAGAAGCAAAGAAAGGGAGAAATTCTCTTCACCAATAGTTGGTTCAAGAGTAGCAGCTAGCTCAGACTTCTGGGGGAACTAAACAGCAGAACTGATCGCACTGTTCTAGATTTGCACTGTAACTACAAATCAGCGTAGCTATCCCTGTGTTATCTTGCCCAGTGGAAGCCAGGCCTTTACTATGTGGAAAAAAAAAAACAAACAAAAAAATGGTTGTTCATACCAAAGCTGCTGTCCATCTTACAGTTTCTCCAAACTTTCCAGCCCTACCAGCAATATATCTAAAAGTATCTCTTCCAAGGTCTTCAAACATGCCATATCTTTGCAGAAAATCTGTCCTTGAGGATGCAACTATGTAAACCGTTAAACGGAAAGAACAGAAAGAGGGAATCCAAAGAAAACTATTGCTACAGAAAACAGGAACTCGACATCTCAGGACAACTGTTCACCCCAGAAGCCATTATCACCATGCTGGAATGACTCCACTAGTTTGCCAAAAAAGAAGTTACATCTTTAACACTCCAAGCTACTGTATCCTTGAAGATACAAGACATTCTTGGTTCCAATTGTCTGCAAGTATTGCATCCTTCTAGCAAAACAGCAGCCACTATTTCCAGAAGGAAACTTGTCTATGCACAAGATACAGCCCTCATGATCAGCACTACAGTTCCCTCATTTTCTCCATTTTTTCTTCATCGTCCCTTTTTGTGCTTAGTCTCTATTTTTCATTTAAGCTCTTGCAGCAGGACTATCCTATTGTTGCGTACAGCTCATGTGGTGGGATGCTGCTCTGAAACAGCCTTATATCTAGCTGCAACACATAAAAAGGAAAAAAAGAGCTGCTTGAAAACCCACCCCCGTTCAGTTCAAATGCAAACAACACTTCCTCAGGATCCCTACCCAAACACAGACACCTTATGGATCAGCTTGCAAACTCCAGAGATGCTTCATAATGGCAACTCCATATGCTATAGTCTTGTATGGAAGGCACCAAGGAATAAAAATTATGACCCAAAAACCGGTCAGTTATCTTATCCTTAAGAGCCTTAGAGTAAACAAGGTCATAGAGATGAATGCCAGTTTCTCCTCTTCCCCCTCTTGCACAATAATAATTGCATTACAAAAGGACTCGTGAAGTGGAACTCCATCACACAGCATGCAGTTTCACTACAAAGACAATGAGGCTTTGCTATAAAAACACTCACCAAGTAAAGTAACCAGAATCAAAGATTTGAGTTAACTGAAAGCAACAGTTATGCTGTGCTCTCCTGATATGCACCTCATGCCACATCTTAAGCTCATTCTTATTTGAAAATGAAAGTTCAGTCATATCCCTGTAAATTATATACAAGGTTCGTAACTATTACCCAAAGAACAAAATACTAATGGAAGTCACTTTAAGTAATAGTCGCAAATCCTCCTAAGGCGCTAGGAGCATTTTTAAAAGAATAAAGTAATATATTTTGCAGAGTTACACTAGGAATAACTTAATGCTCATATCACTTCTTTTACATTCAGTTCTTTATCAGAGATTAACATAAATTTGCATGTAGCTGAACACAAAACAACAACAACATTTAGCTTTCATGAGCCAAAAAGGTAGGATCACGTCCTTTTCTCTTACCAAAAGCAACAGCAAAAAGTTACTTTCAGCTAGGTTGAAATGCCAGAAAACAAAAGCATCCTGTTTGCTTCTTATTCAGCATTTGTAATTTGTATTTCCTCCTCCATGTCCATCATGTACCCAAAAGAATGCACTTACACACCAGCAAGCTTAGTTAACAGCTTTTATCAATACTGCCATTCAAGGAAGGGTGCAATACTCCTGCGGCAGACAGACCTTTAGGAGGTTAGGACCAACTGCCATCCTGGAAAATCTTTCATAAAGCATAAACATCATATCACGTTCACATCTTTTAGTCCTACAGTGCAGAAGAAATATAAAGTATATTTAGTATTTTCTTACATACATAGCGATCATCAGGAATGTAACAACCAGTCTTCCATACAGGACTTCACTCGCTCTTGGTTGTAAAGAACACTATTTCAGCAATAAGGGTTTGCTGGGTTACAGGTTAAAATGATCTCAGTGGGCTTCACTTTACCAGCTCGTGTTACTGGGCTGGGCGAGGGTACTCAAGGCACAGACACTCGGAAAGGTGCTTTGGCCCAAAGATTGCAGCCCATATGCATTGCTACGTTTATGACCAAAGAGAGATTGTATATAAATCATTTTCTAAATAATAGGAAAAAGCTGCAAGTAGAGGCATCTTAAGAGAACTGGAAATTCATAATTTATAGAGATGACAACACACCCCTGACCACAGGCAGCCCAGATTTTGTGGTTTACAAGATAAGCATCAAAGCTCATCTATTTCCTCATATTTTAAGGCTATGGATTTGTATAATACTAATTGGATTTACTATGGGATTTGTGTGCATGAATGAAAACTGCCACATTTATTTTTATTTTTGTAATGGATGGATTTCCCTCCAGGAGAGATGCTATTTTTGAAGCTCAAACTGAAAGACGACAGATAAAAACATCGAAAAAAGTATAATACCCATCACAACAGAACAACTTCATAACGGGCTAGTAAATCTGTACTGCAGGCTGTGTTATCTGATATTTTATTCTGAGAAATTCTCCATACTAGGCTGTCCAGAATATTCACAATACAATTTTACTCTTTGAAATTACATTGAAAAGTGAGTGCCAAAGCAATTAACAGAAAACATCACAGTTTAATATAATTTACTGAAGCAAGTCTTGAACAAGTTATTTGGGCAGAACCTAGTTTTTCTAGTCATTTTGCTTATTTGCATGCCAATGCCTACAATATACAAAACCAGACTAGCAAGAGTTAAGCTAAGCATAGCATGCAAAGTCAAAAACTTGTAAGTGCTTCTGGTATCTTCTAATCAAAGGACATTTTGGTTCCTCTGAAATAAGCTTTGCACCTTAGTGATGTTGTAAAGCCATCCACAAACAGGTTAAACAAGATATTATGCTGTCGAATTTCAGCAAACACCAATGCTGAAATAAGAACGCCATGTTGGTCCCACGCAAGTAACCCCAAAACCTGAACAGGTAAGGGACAGAAATATAACTAAGCGCTAGTCACATGGAAACAAAGTCTGTTTTGTACTTTTGTTATCAAAAGGCCTCATCGGTGCTGCACAACTAGACAAAAGCAGGTTACTCATTAAAGTTCCTTTAAATTCCCATAATTTATCAGAAAAGGTTCACACATTCCTGTATGACAGATGACAGTGGACAGTCCTTTTCCTAAGGATGCTTTGCAAAGGCAAGGGATGAAACAAAGCAGCCAGTTGCGATAAGTATTGTGGAAACATGAGAAAATACCTGCACCGCATCCATAGCACACCTTGAAGTAGGTTGTACAGAGAGGAGGGAATGACTAGGATTGACATACTGCTTTCTATCTGTCACAGAGAGAACAAACAGAAAGGGCTGTTCCTCACCATGCATGGCACACCAATGGTCACAACGCATACTAAGACAGATCCTGAGAGGGTCACTCTCAGGAGAAAACACGCTTCTCTCGGGGATCTTTACAGCCTCGATGCAGAGAGTATAACTATTCATACCACCTACACTTTGGTGACAGCTACGGTCCCATGACGAAGCAAGGAACAAAGTCGTACCATACCCATCAATCAGCCGGCTATGAATAATGTCAAACAAAGTGTTCTGTCAAGCACTGCACTGAACCTGTAACTCCACAGTAACTCGTACCAGGTGATCAGGCTCCCGGTAACATGCTTTGCTTTCACAAGCTTAACTCTGTGGATCAGAGCAACCCATACAAGCTCACAGTCCCCAGCAGTAGAAGGTACAGGGAACTCTTTTCCAGAGGTACAGTATCAATAAGATCAGTCCCAGACTTCGCACAGTTCCCACCTATTTTAAACCATTTCCTCCCACTTGAATTTATTTTTAAAACCAGGACAATAAAAAAATGCAAGACTTTGCAAATCACTTTATAAAGTATCTAATTTGCTCACCGCTTTCTGTGACACACGTGTCAGCATCTATACGAGGAGAGATGCATGCACTCCTTGTAAAGAGAGGTTCCACCTTCACAGCTTCTCTCTGAAACCAAAGCTGTGGAGATTCACTGCCTGCTGAGCAGTGGAAAGATGCACCTGGACTCTCCACACCCATATGCCAGATGAGGCTGTGGAAATGACCT
This sequence comes from Stercorarius parasiticus, assembly GCA_013396915.1. Classification (NCBI taxonomy): domain Eukaryota; kingdom Metazoa; phylum Chordata; class Aves; order Charadriiformes; family Stercorariidae; genus Stercorarius; species Stercorarius parasiticus. Next base: position 210,952 of record VWZL01004408.1, read on the forward strand.
GTAATAGTTGTCTGTAACATTATTTCATTTGCTTACAGCTCTATCAAGTACTAAACGTTGAAATATGCTATGCCATTTATCTGGATAGGGTAGTAATCCCTCACGCTTGTCATCATGTATGCTCGCTCCTTCTCAAATTCCATTCCTCAACAGAAAAAAAGGAGATTAAAAAAAAGGAAAAAAACCCAAACAAAACACCTTATGTTTGTGGCACTAAGATCCTAGGTCCTCATAACTTATACATCAATTAAAAAAAAACAACAAACACTGTACCTGTTCAAAACAGCCTGTAAGAGTTTAAACATGCAATTACTATGACTTAGTTAATTCAACATAACTAGTTACTCCATACTAACTTGTTCTTCTATGTTAATCCTCAGCAAAGACCCAGCTGGTTAACCAAAAGTTACTCCTAAAAGAAACATTTACATTTCTATAGAAAGGTAAGCATTTACAGCTGGAGTAGCTAATTTGACTGGAATGCAGTTCAGCCAGATGAGATTTGAAGCCTGCCTGGCTGACTACAGCTGCAGCCTCTTATTCGCCAGACCTGACAGTGAAATTTCATATCATGCAGCAATTCTGGAAAAACACTGCTTTGTTGACACCAGCCTGCTACCTTTACAAATCCCGGTTGTTCTGCTCATAAGGCACATGTTCTAGCTCTACGAGACATATACAAAACACTAGGCCACGTTCATTATACACTGAATCTACTTTTGAGATGAAGGAGCATTTAAGTAAAACCAAGAAAGGAAACAGTAAGCAGTCATGAAAATAAACACAGAGGTTCCCCAGCATGAGCAGGTAGGGTGTTAGAAGTTCAATACTCTGGAATTAAAGTGCCACCAAAGAATTAATGAACTAGCACATTCATCAGCTTTTCCACATGCCTAGCAAGGTTTTGCTGGATGTGCGCTGCTACAGCAAATTTTAAAACAAATTAAGTTTATTTATTAACTTGAAAGTAGAATACTTGCAAGNTCTCATAATAAAAATACTGCACAAGTATTACTGGGGGGGGCGGGGAGGGACAAATCCCATGAACTGTGAAAACACTCCATTTTCATGTTTTTGCTTTTCTTTAATGCATCAAAAGGGCACAAGCTCAATTTAATAGAAATAGTATGGACAAAATTTAAAATTAGCTTCATACAGAGGAAAACTCATTCCATGCCCCATGTAATCCACCTAAGAGCATATGTTAATAAAGAGCAACATTTTCATTAGTCTGGTATCCTGGGTTCACAATGAACCATCTGTCCAGAAAGAGATGCCAGAAGAGCCAGCAAAGATCAAATATAAACACCCTTCATACTGACACTAAAAATGATAAATTAAAAAAAGAGAACAAAAAAACCCAACAGTCTTACAACATGACTGGTGAATAAGAGCCTGACCCACCTTCTCTTGAGTTGCCAGCTGAAATGAAACACATCTGTAGTACTTCAAGGGACAGAAATAAATAGCTTGAACTAGAAGATAAATATTCATGTGTTTTTTCTTCATATACATCTCCTGAACACATCAAACTGCAGTGTTTCATCTCTGAATGAAAGCTTCAGCAAGCATGAATCTTAATTGACTCATGAAATTAGGTTACCAACAGCACTGGATCTACAACATCTATAAAAATTAGCCAAGAAGTCAATTTAATTGGCAATTTAGATATCTACTGTAATTATTATGCACTTAAAATCTCTTCAACCAGAGAACAGCTACACAGATGGCAGAATCTAGAAGAGGATTTTATTTACCACGTTAGATTTGTTTCTTACTCCAAAGTTTGTAATAGCATCTTCCAACAAAATGGCTTGGCAAGATGAAACTCCCTCCACACCCACAGTAAGAGAAGGGCAACTTCCTTCTCAAGTCTGTTAAACAAAGTGCAGAGAGGGTGAGCGAAGAGCAAAGCAGTCAAAACTGATAGTTTACCTGAACTTATTTTTAAAGCACCTGAAACAATGGTGGCGGCAAACTGAACATCTGAAAATTTAGCTTTGAACACGAGCCAAACAGATTTATGGCAGAGGGAATCACGTTTTGTTCTCTCAGGAATACACATTTTTTGGTGATACTTCACAAGAATTAGAGCCAACTGAAACGCTACGAGTCTGGTTTGCAACTGAGTTCAGGCTATAAAATTTGTTTCTGCATCAGAACAAACGACAATAATTGTCCCACGCACTGAGTGCTGTCCCCAGCACAGACCTACAGCACTGCTATCAGAAGCATTATTTATTGAATATAACAATTGTAAAGATGAAGCTGGACAGAAAATACCCCAGCAGGATAGTGATCAAATACCCACAGGAACCAACAGCTACCCCCAGTTTCACTTCAGCCAAAAATTCTGTTCTGTGGCTAAGGATACTGGCTCATAGAACTTCTACCAAACTGAACAAAGACCAAGGAAACTTGATTCCAGCAGATTAACATCTTCTGATGCAAAACACTTCACTGAAATTCCCACAGAACTCTGTAAATGTTCTTTTTTTACCCTACATCAAAATTTGAGACACTTTTCCACCTGAAAGCATCTGGTACAGATGCTTTGGACTTTGTAGCCTTCCCTTGGAAACTACGTTATTGTCCACAATCATAAAAGATCACAAAATACTAGTTTACGTGCCTTCCCTACCAATGATGCATAATGCTAGGCTTGATCACAACTGATACACCAGCTCATTTCTAGACACACTGTTAAAAAAAACCCAGTAATTCAATACTGTCTTGTAAAATTAATTGCTTCTTACCAGTTCCCTGAAGGATTTGTTTTATCTTATTTGTAAGAGAGACAAGGTGGGAAGTAATCAATAACTCCAAGCACAGTGGCTTTGGACACAAGTGTCAATTGATATATAATTAATCATTTATGAGCACTTCTCTTTGAACCAAAAATTACTTTGACGATAAAATTAAATATGCTTGAATATATCTCATCATAACGTAACCACCCCTACAAACTGATCACTGAAGTTTAAGAATGTGAAGAGAATTACAGCATATAATATCACTAGAGAAAACCCCTAGAACAGTAAAAATAGTTACAGGTTTAGTTTATAGATCTTCCCAGTAAAAGGCACTTTTTAAGCTTTGTCTCTGTGGACCCTTTCTCTCCGGGTAGGTGTAGTTTTACATTTATTCTGTAAACGGTATCTTACAAATCATTTTCATGAAGCCTCTTAAACAATTATGATAGCAATCATATTGCAAATAACGCAGGACGACAACAGCTGACTAACCTAGCGCAAAGCCCTACAGCACAAGAAACCCTATTTTTCTGCCTATCAGCAATTCCTCACACGCTGAAATTCTGCAGCACGAGCTCATGCACACAGCTAGCAGACTATTTGCTGAAGAGTTTTAAGATGAATCACAAATTTGCAAAAGTTTTAGAAAGTCAGAGTTTCTGCTCTCATTGAATTTCCTTTAAAGCTACATTTATAGTAGATATTTAATGGATTACAGTATAAGGGTGTTACTATGTTTGCTCTTGTCAAGAGATTAAAGCAAAACAAAACAAACTTTGACTTCCCAAGAGAGGACAAATACCTCTAAATAAAGTTCAGTTTTAATAAAGAATCCACCTATCTATCTGCTCGGTAACATTAACCCACTCAGATAATAAAACGGTTGCACAGCCCTTAGAACTACATTTATGACAAAATAAGGCCATATAAATAAAGTTATTTGCATCTCTAAATATAGATAGCATTTTTGTTTCACTATTAAACAACTGTTCAGCACTTTCATGGGCATCGTGCAAAACAGAAAGAACACATGCACGGAGGAGAAGTTCTGTTCTAACAAAGTTCTTATTCCATCCAGTAAACAAACACGCTGCTAAATGGCCCGTTACAAATAGGCTGGTGAGCTAATTTCTCCATAGCCTTCACATGTACAAGTTTTATAATTGAGCATTATTAAAAGGATTCTCGTTCTCACTTGATCGCACTGACACATTGTAGGGAACAGAGTCTACATCGGCCTCTGCCACCTCAGTGGCCAGAGCTGGTTAGGTCTGAAGCGAGCAAGGTGAACCACGGTCACCTCAGAATTCAAATGCCTCCCTACCATCTTCCAACTTTCCATTCCATCGTTGCTTTTAACTATCACTAGAACCAAAACCCAATGAGATACATTAACAGATTCTTTCAGGAGCCCTAAAAAAACTGACTCAGAAGAGTAAAAATAACAAGAGTAAAAATATAACGAAGTTATCCATTCATGAAAACACAGTTCTCGACCAATATCATAAGCTTGCAAACTTCTTTGTAACACCCCAAAGGTTCATAGCATCCCAACAGCCACAACCCATATCTCATCTAAAACTCTGCACAGCACAGCAAAGGAATTGAACTCAAACAGGAATGCCACAGATCAAAATTTCCATTCAGTCTAATGCCAGCACAGACGTTACGTGTCCAACAGAGCAATATGCAGTTTAAGTTTTGGACCGTAAAACCTAGAGGGCCAAGATTAAAAGGTCCAGCTGTATTTCTGTAGCTGCAGGCACAATTCACCTTTTGTGCACACTCCCGCCAGATTTATAAACAATCAGAGGAAGACAACGCTATCCAGCCTCCTGCATTTTCTGAATGGAGGGCTGCTGTAATTTACTAGAAAACTGTCTCATTAAATTATGTGCATAATAAAATATACTGTAATAATCTAAAGGATCTGTCTAGACCAGCAAATGAATTTTCAGTTGTAACTGTATTTAAGAAAAAAAATCAAGTTTAAGTAAGCTTAGTCTATTTTTGTAACTTATTGATCCTGAAAATTAAGACATTATCTTTGTGCACTGAAACAACAATAAATTATTGAAGAGTATAACTGAAAGTAATGGTGAGCCACATTTGACACATTCTAATTGCTTACTGCTCTCATGCAACTTGCTATTACGAGCCTTTAAGAATACAAAGTAAATAATTACATCATCGTATGTTCTTCTGCAAAGTAATTAAGAATTCTAGGGTCAAGATAATGTACTCTTTAATTTCAAGTTCTATAGTAGTCTATTCCATAAAATAATAAAAACCATAAAAGAACTGATATAACACAGAACCTATATTTTTTTGCAACAGGAAACATATCAAAGTCCTGTATCTTCCAAAGTGGCAGATACAGGGTGACCTTTTCCATTGCTCTCACTTTCCAATGTATTCAGCAAGGTAAAGATACCTCTGTGATCAGTTACATATCCAAACTCAGCAAAAACATTCAAAATGTAGAGCACTCCATATTTAATGCATATTCTTTGCACATCTGATTTTGTGCACTTCTTCCAAAAAATTTAAGAGAACCATCTTTAGATATCTTCATGATTCAGGCGACAAAACTGAGTGAAGGGCTAGAAAAAAGCCAACTCGTAAATGGAAGTTCTAGTTATGAAGTAGCACAATGTAACACTGCATTGTTCAAGGACAAGTTACTTCAAATACCAAAGCTAATGAATTATCTGCTTAAAAATTCAGTGTACTTGCATGTGAATCTTGCTTTCAAACACCAAAAAAAAAAATAAAAATCATCTGACTGGCACTACAAACAGTGATTTAAAAATATAGCAAAAAAACCCGATTGGTATGTTTTCCAGCCAACACTAAACTAACAGAAGGCAAAGCTTCCCACCTTTGTTCTAGGTCAGCATGTGTGAACTTCACACAGTAGAATTCACAAGAAGAAAGACTGAAAGAAATACGTTTCAATCATAAGATCCGTCAGCTTAAGCAAGTATGTATCATAAAAAGCAGCAACATTATTAAAATTGATTTAAAGAAACCATCCAAGAGTGAAAATTACCCTCCATGATCAGTTACCAAATCAAGCACATTTGCATAAATGTTAGCAAACAAATTACTACGTGCACCGCACTGCTTTTCAGTATTGCATCAAGTGAAACTTTTAACCTATCTAGTTTCAACTTGCAGGCATAGAGTTTGTTGTCTAATCATGATTTTCTATCTTGAACTTTCGTCTTCTGTTTATAAGATTATATTGGCATGGCTGAAGAGCTAGTTTTGGAGAAAAATGGCATATTTATTCCTGGACAGCAGATGTCTCAGTGCTTCCTGTCAAGCAGTCCCTGAAGTGACAGGTTCATTATGAGGTGCTGTTGGTTCAGAACAACCCCACTAAGAATCACTCCCAAACTTATCCTAGATTGCCCTCAATTTTCTGTCACGTGGTCAAACATTTGTATCACTTGACAACTATTTTAAGAAAAGCTATGTTTACAGTAACTGAAAACCCAGGGGATTACTTAGGGGAAAATCACTGCTCGGAATTTCTTGCTTCCATGCTAGTTTAGCCAGTTCTCCTACTTCCATCCCACGGCACAGTGCTTTATGTTTGGAAGCTACCCAAGTCACTGCTTCCAGAAATTGCCTTGAGGTTTTAGAAGTCCCAGGGCATACTGGTATAAAGTTTGTAAGATGATATATACGTGGTCACCCCCAGATGTCAACGTGAATGTGGAGCTACTGAATTTTGGAAGGTTAAGTTGGAATGAAACAGTTTGTTTTTTTCTTGCAGGCATAAGCTTGGAAAAAGGAAACACTACAAGAGGAGTGGTACCAAAATGCTAATCTACACTGCAGATCTGCATCTCCTTTTCCCTTTTTGAAAGCTTAAATGAAGACTATGTATTTTAATTGAGAAAATTCACAGTAAACGAAAGCAATATCGGCTTGCATTGAACATGCTTTGGCAGATACTTCTGAGGGGAAACACAAGGCTATGGCAGACTTAAAAACCAGAAGGCGATTTCAAACCCACATCTGAAATTCTGGCCTGCAAGTACTGCAGAGTAACAAAGCGCTTCCAAAAGAAGTCCTGAATCCAAAGACACAGATAGCAAAACATGATTAATATCCAAATTAAATAAATGGCAACATAACTTATACCTTCGTTACCATGCAGAAGTTCTGGTGGCATGTTATTTAAAAAAAAGCCTTTTTTCCTGCTATTTTTCCCATCTTGCTTGTCTCCCTTTCAGGAGCTCTGTAAGAGAAACATTGAGTAGGTAACTGAAGAAGAAAAAAAAAAATAAAAAAAACCAACTCAAACAAATCCTAACTGCTTGCTGAGCTCCAGCTGTGGCCTAAAAAGCCCCTTGAGGCTCCTGTACTGCGCTGAAGCTGAGCTCAACACATTCATCTTGGGAACGGGGTGTCGCGGACTCTTTTGCTAAACTACCCAGATCCAAAAGCAAGCAGGAAAACAAAATAAAATAAAAATCAGAAAAA
>VWZL01004408.1:224967-242349 GCA_013396915.1 Stercorarius parasiticus
AAGCGAGTGCCCCAGTAACCCTGCCGTGCTGGTGGGGATGGCCAGGGCTTCTCGCAGGCTGCTGTGGTGCCGGAGATGCTGCTGCTGATGCAGCTCGAGCTGGATCCAGCTCAACGATCCTCCCTCGATGGCTCCCCGGATGCAGCCACTTGTTTTTCATCAGTGCCTTCGCACAGACCAGAAGCAGCTCTTCTCTGGGAGCGTGGAGGCAGAGGGAGTGAAGGCTGGGGCAGGAAGGAGTGGGGTGAGGAAGGAACAATGACCGATGAGCCTCCAATTTCCTCAAATTAATAATAGAATCACAGAACGGATTGGGTTGGAAGGGACCTTTAAAGGCCATCTAGTCCAAGCCCCTACCATCAGCAGGGACATCTTCAACTAGTCCAGGTTGCTCAGAGCCCCGTCCAGCCTGGCGTGGAATGTTCCCAGGTTTGGGGCAGCCACCACCTCTCTGGGCAACCTGGGCCAGGGTCTCACCACCCTCAGCATATAAAATTTCTTCCTGTGTCTCGGGCACACCTCTGCCTGAGCACAGGTGAAACTTGACATGCAGAGGCGACTGGAAAGCCAGCCAAGAGACAGGACAGTCAGGGAAGAGATTTCAGCCCACCAAGTGTGAGCACGGGAGCGGCCGCTCAGCCCTCGCTTGGGTTGAACTGAGACGGTTCAGCATTCACCTGTTTCGGAGCCCTGCAAAGGACTTTCACGGAGACAGTTTCGCAAAGTCGAAAAGACAAATGATTTATTGAAGCAACAGTGGTCCACCTGATGATGCCCAGCAAGCCCAACCCGGTACCCAGTTGTAGAGGGGAATAGATACACTCCCAGGAGAGGGATGTTGTGAAATTGGGCTCTCCAGATTCGCAGGCACCGAGGTGACAAAATGCAGTGGTTGGAAACCAGACAACCAGCCCTTGCTGGCCACGCTCAGGTCAGCTCAGCGTGTTCTTCTCACCCAGGGAGGGATTGGTCCAGAGCGGCCCCGTGCCAAGTGTCAGCGAGGAGACACAAGTGCCCTTTCAGCCATGGTGAACTTTACCAGGTTTTCGGTAGGAAAAAGAAGATTATCTGCTCACAACAGCAGCCTTGTGAGGCTGCACATGTTCTCACTGCTTCAGGCAAACCAAAGTGGAAGGGCTTTTTTCTACCTTTTGTATGTGCAGCCGCTATTTAATGTAAATGTACTTACCAGAAATTGAATAACTCCCACACGAGTAATTTTATACCCATCCAACATTTAAATTATGAATGCAATAATCCGCAGCACCACGAGCTACAAGCCAAGGCTAGAATTCCCAAGGCAAGAAAAGTCTATTTTTAGACCTTTCAAGCTGAAATTTTTACTAGATGTAGAGATTTGCTTCCTTCTGCTGCCCCGGGTGTTAATCTGCATTAAAAGTTTCAGGGTTTTGTTTTTCAGACTTTTGGGTGGCACCCGGTCAAACACCAGCAAAACAAACTGGCTACTTTCTGCCAGCCATCTGTGGGGCAGGAGTGGAAGAAGGAACGCCCCGCGGGGCTCTGCAGCCCTGCCCGGGGAATTGATTGCCTAACGGGGTTACTCTGAGACCACAGAGAAATGATGAAATTGGTTGTTTCCCTTGGTGACATCCTCTGGCTGGGACGCAGCCTGGCTCAGGAGCTGCGTGCGTCCTCCTCGCGCAGGGGCTGTGCTAACCCTCCCCGAATCCTTCCAGTTTCAGTCTGTGTAACCGGCAGCACTTGTACACCGCTGCTGCCTAGAGATTTCAGGAAAGATAATCCTGATTTGTATTTGCAAATGCCATTTAAATTCATGGGTTATTTTCTTCTCTAACTTTTGTGAGGGTTTTTTCATATTGCAGGGACTTGGTGTTTTACTTGCTCCTCCTCTGCGTGTGGTACCCAGGAGAGACCAAAACACGGTGCAAATCCCTTGTTATGTGGCAGTAACAGAAAATAAATGGGAGAGAGAGCTGGATCAGATACGCCACAATAACCAGCAGCTCCTTTCTGCTGGGCCCCACGAGGGCTCTGTGTCACCCGGAGCACGGGAGAAGCACTGGATCAGGATGAGCAGCTCAGGGGAAGGTCACTCTTTGCATCACGTAAAGGCATTTATCAGCAGGGCTGATAATAACTGGCTGGCGAGACGTGATGCTCCTCCCAAACCAGGACCGGAGAGGAATGCCTTCCATGCCCAGCTCCGTCTGGGATTACAGCGGGGTTTGAAATCCCAGCCCTGGCACTCTCTTCTCCAGACAAATCACCCCGTTGCCATTTCCTAGTCAGACGCTGCCAAAATGGGAGTTTAGTACCAGCTCGTCTGCCCAAACTCAGCTGTGTGGCCGCTCGGCGACAAGAGCTAAGCACCGTTATTCTGCCTCTGAATATCATATATGGACCGTGTACAGAAACAGATGGGAAATCTCTGTAGGAGCCCATGTAGGAGCCATGAAGGGCTCCAGCAGAGTAGATGGACCTTCATTTCCTCCTCTCTGCAAAGAAATGCACTGCTTTCCCTGATGCCATCAGGCTTCCGTTGTGCTTGGGGGGGGGAAGAGAGATTGTGGCAAATGGAGATGCAATTCTTTTAAAATGTTGTCTTTTTTGAGAAGTAGCAGCAACAAAAATTACGCAAAGATCAAAGAGAAAGGAGGCTGTACTCAGGGACAACTCAAAAATAATATAGGGCAGTTGCTGAGCAACTCTCCAATGCAAAGTATTGCTATTTTCTGGTGCCTCCCCCATCTGCACAAGAGGGATGGTGTCTAGTATTAGCCAAAGAAAAAGTCCGTATGATTGCCAGAGTACAATTAGATCTAAGGTCTTTGCAAACAGCTCCTATCAGTCAACCTCAAGCCATTGATCTTACATCTAAAGCACTTATTGAAAAACAAATTATGCTTTTTTTGATCTAATCAACTATTAAGGATTCTTTTCTTCCCTTTCTGAGGCTGGGTAAATAAAATTCTTCCATCAGAACTTGCTTAATAATTATTCTGGACACACAGTGGACCAAATCCTGAGTGCGTGCGAAGTGAAGCGATGACTCAGAAACCAAAGGCTGATTTCTTTTTCTCTGGTCTTCTTTTTTTGTTGGAATAGCTATTCTTTAACCAGGCCTTCACACAATTTGGTGCACAATGCTAAACGCATTCCCATAATCAGGGTATTGTCTGTTATCTGCTGAGAGCTGCAAAGCACATGTGCCCGGGGGATCTGCCTGCTGCAAAGTGCTACCAGAGGATTTTACCTTCCTCCGCCCGCAGCTGCTTCGTCCCCGTCCTGCTTTTATGCAGCTGCTCGCGCTCCGTTCCAGATGCAGAGATGCTGCTGTCCTCTGCGGAGGGGCAGCGTGTACCCACCCCTGGGGGATCCTCCGGCATCAAGATCGCGCTGACACCATCAGCATCGCGTGGCCTGGGAAGGACCGGGGAGGGCAGATGCCATGACAACTCCAGAGCAGGGCTGGGACCTCAGTCGGGTGCTCGCCATCCTTCGCTCCTGCTGGGGTCTCTGGGGAGGAGGTGTTTAGATCCCTGATAGCCATGGAAATATGTCGCTTCATCTCGTTTTGTCACAGAAGTGAATAAACTCGAGGCTCCAAAAAATGAGGAATTAACAAGACTGCCTCGGGGCTGGCGCAGGCGAGCCGGGCAGGCTCTGTGCATTCAGCTCTCTGCACATCTGGAGTACGAGGCCGTGGCCCAGCGCCCGCAACCCCTTGTCGCACGCAGAGCGGTGCAGGGGAAAACCCCGGAGCTCCCCTCACCTCCACCCCAGCCCGCAGAAATGTGGGAACCCCACTTTTCCATCGCCCTCTCCGGTGGGGCGGGACGGGGACGAGACTCAACACCACCCTGGGCAGGGTCCTCATGAGCATCCCTGGAGCAGGGTCAGACACAGCATCGGGGACCGGCCGAGCCCCCGCACGGCGCTTCTCCCCGAGGGGACGGACCCAAGGCAGAACAAACGCTTGACCCACGCTGACACCGGCACGGCAGGGCTTGCCCTCCTATTTCCCAGGGTTTTTTTTAAAAATGCCCCTTTGAAAGCAGCGCAGCCAGCTCAGCTCTGCCTCTTGGGTGCTGGCGGGCTGCCACCCTTTAATTAAGTCTGCTGTTATGTCTCACGCTGGTGGCAGCGTTTCAGGGCGGCAGCGCGGAGGCTGTGGGAATCGGCGCCGGAGATCAGGTGGCTGCGGAGCCGGGTGATGACTTAGACGTTTGGGCTAATATTCCAGAGTCATGGTGTCAATATTACCACCCTCGCCCATCAGACCGGCTGGTGAGCACAGATCCAGCCAGGGCATGGAAAAATGCCTTTGCCTGCAGGGAAGGGGGTGGCCAGGAGCAGAGGGCATCGGTTTGAGACCCAGCTCCTCAATTCGTGGCACAAACCGTGCAGAAAAGTGCTGCCAGAGCCCTCTCTCAAGTCCCCAGGTACCACGGGGCTGGGAAGGCAGCTCAGCAGGTGCAAAGCCACACTCACCTCCACCCCCCGCACACTGCGACCCCCACCCCAGGGCTGCCGCTGGTCCCTCCTGGCCAAACTGGGCTGGAGCTGACCTCCCAGCTCAGGCGAGAGGAGCAGGGACTGAGGAAGGGGCAGCTTTAGCATCTCTCACTGCGCTGGAAACCCGATCTTAGGTGAAATCCAGGTGGTTTTGCCTCCACTTTTGGTCACTGCACGTGCAGCAGCTCAGGCTGAGCACTGTATCACACGCACGTCGTTAAAATTAGAGTCTGTGACCAGGTGCGTTTCACCATTCCAGACCCTCTTTCTCGCAAGATGCGACTTTATTTTGGTCCTTTCTTCCACCCTCCCTGCTCCTGGCGCTGCCTCCCGGGAGCAGAGCTCCGTTTCCCCCCGGCCCCTGCCATTGCGCAGCCCCACAGCTGTGCTTTCGTGCCAGCGTGCAGTGACTGCGCGCGGGACGTGGTGACGAGGCACAGCACGGCGTGTCCCCACCTCAACCCCAGCTTTCCGGCCGCCACCGCGCTGCAACTCCCTGTCCCCGCTGCGGCCGGCGGGGTGTGAAAGCTGGAGCGGCTACTTTGGAAAATCAGCCTCACGTTGCAAAGTGCTTTGGGCTCTTGGCTGGGAGGTGGGACTCTGCCTCCACCAAGTGATCGGCAGAAAGAAGAGGAGAGACGAGCCTGCTCCAGGTGGCACTTGTGTAAGCGCAGGCTGGTGCCCAGCACCCTGCCATTGGTGTTCTGCCTCTTGATCTTCATCAGCTGTACCCGCCGCCCCGCAGAAGCTCATCGCTCCCTCGTCCCCACAAGGCAGGCTGATTCGATCTGCTCGGCTTGCAGATAATGCCATAGACAGAGCCATGTTGCAATTAACTGCTTTCCCCGCTCTATGCTAATGAGAAGCAGGAAGAGCTGACGGCGCGCACAATGGCAGATAATTACAGGCCAGCAATTACCCACACAATCCTCTCTCCTCCTTGTCCTCGTTCGGCTTTTTCCGCTGCTCCACACTTGCCACGAGCCCGGCACAGGGACCGGAGCTGTGAAGGCGACGAGCAGAGCAATAGAAAAACTCTTTGAAGCGCATCCCCTGAAGCTCCATCAGCCCTGACGGTCGCTTCCCGCCGTGCTTCTGCAGGGCTGCGTGGCCGGGGCAGGGAGGGGGAGGTTCACTTCAGCTGGGCTGAGCTGCTAAAATTAGTATAATCATAAAAAAAAAAAAACAAAACCCCCAAAAAACGCTTAATCATGATAATTGAATTAAAGGAATATTATGGAATATTTCAAGCTTGCTTTCCAGACAGCCTCTAACTTGCTAAAACTTTTTGAAGTCTAGCTGCTGTGAGTCGCAACCCATGTGCTTTCCCAATCGCTTTCATTTCTTGCTCAAGACCAAGTATCTATTTAGGAAGTGTTTTTCAAAATACTGTGCACTTTGCACAATGAATTTGGATGTGAAAGCCTGCCAGTGTGTGCCAATGCGCAAAAGAGGGCTGTGACAGCCGGGGGAGATCACACGTATACTGTCGACGTGCGCGAACAAATAAGCACATTTTTATACATGCGAGCTCGGATGGGGTCGCTTTGAAACCGGTGAAGTGCTTTAAAACAATGCCATAATATTCTTAAACGCCAAGTGTCTCACGAAATGCTATTCGGAATCAGTTCCCTCTCCTTCCCAGCCCGCCTGCAAACAAGTGGGACCCACAAAGCCCGGCTGTAGGCGCTGGGAACAGCATCAGCTGCGTGTGATGCATTATTAACAACTGGAATTATTAACTCTGCTTCAGGAAACCGTTCTGTGCCTCTGCACACAATTGTTTGCAAAATGATTTGGACAATTCATCTTGTACCTGAGCAAATGCAATTAATTTATGGCCGTGCTCTGCGATCCCTCCCTTTCTGTACCGCGCCATGTCCTGCTGGCGGAGAGCGCGGACGGGCGGCAGAAAGGGAAGAGAAGCGGGCAAAGCATCCAAAGGGCCGGGCAGAGCCGCGAGCCACCCAGCTCGCAGGGTGAAAGTGGGGCACGACGAGGGGAAATTAAAAGAGAAATTGTACCGGGGTCCTGGCTGGGAGGCGGCAGCAGGATGGCAGGACTGGTGAGAGGTGGGGAAGGGAATAACCCAGCTCCTCGCCTTCTGCCAAAGCTTTTAGCCACCAGGGAAACGCTAAAGGCAACTGGCACCAGTTTGGTGGCCCTCCTCCATTCCCGGTTGCCCTGACCATGCTTCCCAGCCAGCCCCAGTGCCGGCAGCAGCACCGGGGAGCACGCTCTGCCTGCGGAGAATCGCTGCTTTTTCTCTCCTTCAGCATCCGCTGGGAAGTAGGAAACCACAGAGTGGCCCAAGAGAGACCCCGTGGGAGGCCAGTAACCGCAGAGACTCTCCGTGCCCTCACGCCAGATGCAGGTCTGCATCTCCTTCCTATTTTTGCTGCTCTCCTCTCTTTTCCAGGCAAATTATTGAGGAATCCTCCACCTGCCCAGCACCAACCCAGCCTCCACCAGCTAATACCACCTGCAGAAATTGCACGGCAGAGTTTCGTGTCTGGGTGACATTCACTTTCAATCTTCCCCGTGTCTCGTAGGCCCTGTGACAGAAAGGGAAGAAGAACAAAAGAGGCAGGTGGGGAATTATTTCTCGCTTTCCCTTCCCTGCTAACAGGCGACGATTCACAGCCTCCGTGGCGGAGAGGCGTGGGAAGAGACGGGGTAAGAGGAGTTTCTGTGGCCGCTGGTTTAGGGATAAGCAGGTAGGGTTTGTCATGCAGGCTAAGAGGAGACCTGGCTCCTGGTATCCCCCAGATTCTCACTCCTGGTATCCCCCAAATTCTCGCTCCTGTAACATGCACTCCTGCAGGAAAATTGCTGGTTGACCGCCGTCCCCTGGAGGGGCAGGATCCGATCAGCTGCCCTGTGCGTTACCAGCCAACAGCGGGGGGCTGACAGCAAACGCCCCCAGAAGGGAGACCTGGCTCCTGCACAACTTGTTTTCCTGCAGCTCTTGTGTGATTCAGTCCCCGAATTCACACCAGAGGCGTTTGACATTGTTCCTTGTCCTCGGCTTCTCCCACCTCCAGCGCGGCTGCAGCCTGGCACGGCAGAGTAACTCGACACAGTTACTTCTTGCAGAGAGGAGGACTGTCGGTTTTCCTTTTTTTTCCCCCGGTTATTTGTCCCAGGATGTTCTGAACTCGGCTAAGATCACAGCAACTGTTACATTCGGTGGCAGCTGCGTGGCACCGGCAGTCCCCCGAGACGGCTGAGCTCCGCGGCTGCGCCAGAAGAGGAGCATCATAAGCGCAGCCAGGAAAATGAGAATTCTCTTGCTTACAGCAGCAGCAAACTCCCTCTCTCTACAGAGGAACAGCCCAGAAGCCTCAGCAGACACCAGGCTGGTGTGGGATGAATTTTGTTGCTAAAACGCTGTTTGCTGCGTTAATGATCATAAAAAGCCCAATAATCAGACCTGCCCAGGGTTCAGCTCCTCCCCAGACCTAGGAGGGCTCGGGCTCCTCTGCCCCGTCCTCTTTCTTTCTGCCCCGTCCTCCTTCTCTCTGCCCAAATCTGACTCCAAATGCGCCGCTTGTCTAGAGGCCAAGGCAGCTCCGGGAACGTAGGTTTGGGCTTGGAAGGGGAGGACGGTAGATAGCAGCAGAGGCAAAAACATCCTGAGCATGGTTGCGGCTTCGCCTGCGGAGAGCTGATGCTTCCTAAATGCTTTGTCTTCCTCCTGTCACCGTGTCCCTTTTAATCCCTCTTCCCCATGCTTTTGTAGTTGGATGCCTGACATACTCTCTATTAGTCTCTGCTGCCTTATAACGAACATCAAAAGGGAGCCTGAAAAGATGAGGAATCAGAGATCAGGACCCAGAGCAATAGCTAATAGAAGAGAATACATTAGGCACACCAAGGCTCAATATGAAATACATTTTCCGTCTGCCTTTGTTAGATAGATCTAAGGGCAGGCTTGGTGTTGTCACGAGCAGCAAGAGATGGGGCTGAGACAGGGGGTTTTGTGAGGAAAGCCAGGAGTCAGGGAAAATCCTTGTACAGATGAAAGTCTTCCTAAACGAGACGGGTCTGGAGAGCGCAGGCGAGCGGGGGCCAGGCTTCGGGAGGCAACGGGCAGGCGGGGGAGCAGCGTCCATCCCTCTGCGAGCAGAATCCGGCCTCTTCCAACACAGAAAAGAAGGGTCACAGTGGCTCGCAGGGGGTGGGACGGGGAACCCAGCTGGGGTCTGGAAGGACAGAGGGACGTGTCCCCCTCTCCCCAGGAAGGGCACCTTCCTTCGGAGAAGATGCGCTTGGTAAGTGACGATGAAGCTGATGGACCTTACAGCCTTTGACACATTGCCCTTGCAAGTGCTTTTAGCAGCACAGCCAGCTGAAACCCCTGCTGAGAACGACAACAGGGGCGTCTCCCGTGACTTTTACCTGCCCTTCACCCCCACGATCCCTCGGGGATGGATCTGGCCAGCCCAGGGTA
Organism: Stercorarius parasiticus; assembly: GCA_013396915.1. Taxonomy (NCBI): domain Eukaryota; kingdom Metazoa; phylum Chordata; class Aves; order Charadriiformes; family Stercorariidae; genus Stercorarius; species Stercorarius parasiticus. The sequence continues at coordinate 233,918 of VWZL01004408.1, forward strand.
CCCTGGTACCCCCAGGGTCTGAGGAAGGTGCCGGTCACAGCACATAACCCCACAGCAACTTTTTGGACAGGCAGCTTTGGTCCAGCCCAGCCAATTCTGCCTGCATCTCCGCTTACCTCCCCGGCATCTCCCCGCTGCCCTCCTGCGCAGCAGAGCAGAGTTTTTCATTTTAATGTCCTGTTCTCCCCGCTTAGCCACAGGTCACCGGAGAGAGCCGTGTCCCCATCCCAGAGCAGCGCGAGTGCAGCGTCGGGCCGTTCTCAGGGGCTGCGTGTGAACAGGAGCCCCTTCTGCTGCTCGTGGCTGGCTCAGATGGAGAGTCCCCCACCACGAAGAGCTGCTCCCAGCCTGGAGCAGCGGAGGTTGTCCTGTCTGCGTGGCAGAGGGACTTCTCCTCAGCGGGTGTCCTGGGGAATGAGCCTGCTGCCCATGGGACCTGGGCAGACGCTGCTGGGTCATTTCACAGTAGCCACTGGAGAGGGAGAGAATAACAAGAACTTCAGTCCCTCCTGGCTAGACACTTTCCAGCAGCCTGGAGACACCAGATTTCATTATCAGGGGCTTTGCAGAAGTCAAATGGTCAAATATAGAAGTTAAAGCTAGCTAGACTGCTGATTTTCCTAATCTCGGCAACAAAGATCTTGTTTGCCTTCTGGTCTTCAGAGAATTACCTTTCCTTCTGTGCTGTGTCGCTTTTACCACCTCGTACACTTGGGGAGTAAGTACCAGACAGCGAGTCCAAGCTTTGACTTACAGAAAAGCCCCTCAAACATTGTGCCCGAGGGACCCTCCAGCTTGTAAGAGACTGAAGACCCGATGGGAGGGTTTGGGGATGGCTTCTGCTCTCGGCTGCCCCAGCCCGGCTCTGAAGGAACTCTCTGGGTTCGGTCAAGTTGTGCAGAGACAAGAGCAAAGTTTTCTTTGGATTTCTGCTTGGAAATGATGTGGCAGAACGGGAGCTGCAGTGCCCTCCCTGACACGCACAGCGCATTAATGCGGGTGCATCTTTGTGAAGGAGAGGAGAATTGGGCCCACATTGAGCGGCGGTAATGAATTAAACTGAATTAAATTTTGATACATATTAGAGATATGTTAGTTACTATATAAAGTAATATGCTTAATTAGCCCAGGAAGTCTGTTAAATATTATATGAGGTTACCAATGGGTTCCCCACCCCCGGGCCCCGCGGGCCAGCGGGAAGCGAAGAGCTGACATTTGTAGGGCTTCTCCCGTGAGAACCTGGGGGTAGCTCTGAGGAAAACCATGGGCTCCGTAAGCGGGCTTAAACTCTAATTGCTCAGTGCCACGAAGTTTTATGAAGTTTGATGAGACGTTAAGGAGCCCACTGTGCTGTCACTTGCACCAAAGCCCAGAGAAACCCAGCGCATTTCTCTACAGCCGCTGCCTGGGAGCAGCACTGGCTTCAGTTAGAAGCTGCTTAGTCCTCCTCAAACGTCCTCGCTTCGCTCCTAACCCACACCACTCACTGCCGTTAAGAGTATTAGGAACGAAGCCCAGCCCTGCTTATTAAAGAGTCCCCTGACAGAGTACCAAATTTAACGGATACTTTTTCAACAGAGCTTTAATGTTTAGTCCTCCACGTGGCAAAAAGCTTCCAGCGCTGTTGGTACCAGCTGCGGATGGGTATCGTGTCTTGTTACTCAGACCCCGCTGTCTCTCTCCGAAAACATCTATTGGTCTTAACAGCAGCCGCCAACTCGGTCCAAGCTGACAGATGCAGCATGGCTCCTGGTTTTATTCCCCTTGTTCTCTGAAATTTTTGTTTCAAAATGCAATATTGAATTGGCCTTGACAAGAACCAGGTGTTAATTCTGATCAGACAGTTACTTCGTTACTAATGGCGTTACTCATCCTGCTCCGCTGCGTTTTCCTCCCCCAGAGCAGCTAAACTCAGCATTTTCATGCTCACAAAAGCGCGGTCGGTTTGCACGAGACTAGAAATGTGACTTTCTTTGATGACAAGGTGATTTGTAATTTTAAGAAGTTAGTTCCCAAGAAGCCAAAAGCAGTCACGGCACTTTGGGACAGGTCCAAACACGAACAATCTCCCCGCGCTAAAGGATGCATTTTGTGACACTTTGGGCGTTTGGATTTGCAGGTTACAGCTACAGCTGGGAACGGGGAGAAAGAAGGGAGGAAGGAGAGGAAAGAAGGAAGGAAAAGAAAGAAGTACAAAGGTGTTGGACTTGTTTTGAATACAGGTGGACACATGCCGTGCCCAGGTTGGGGCTGATTCCCCTCCAGCGTTTGTGGTCCTCCCCAGAGCCCCGCGGTGGGTGCTGTGCAGTACGGCTCTCGGCATGTGCTGCTTTAGAGCAGAGATGTTAGTAGAGATGCTCTTCCTACCCTTTTTGAAAGCATTTTTGAGGACTATTCCCATCATCATCATCTTTCTCCAACATTAAACTTTCTCAACTAAGTCCCTTGCAATACAGCAAGGAAAAGACCTTCTTCCACCAGCAGAAGTCGTTTTGGCATCTGGCTGAGCAGCGGGATGAAGCGCACCCAGCAACTGATTTCATGATGTCCCATCCAGGTTCGGATTGCCGTTGCTATTTTTCAGTCCTAATAACTCGCCAGGTCTGACAAACAAGTTGCTGTTGGTTTTGTTTTTAAAAGAGAAATATATATCAAAGAGTAGCATTTCACTGGAAAGGCATCTTTAGAATGGGAAGTGCTCCCCTGGCATTTTCTGTGTCCTATCTTCTGATTCTGCATGTAAAAAATTCATACTGGGGGTTGGCTTCCCCCTTTGTGCAGGAGCTCGATGGTCTGGCAAAGCAGCAGCTCAAGGGCTTCTCCAGAGATTTGGTCCTCAGCCGCTCTGGGATCTCTTTTCTCTGCCACACTGCCCTTGCCCTCACCCACGCGTGCTGGTAACTTGCGAGGGATCTCAAAAAAGGGCATTTTCCAAACTGAATAAACGTTTCCCGTGATGAAAGGCAGAAGAAAAGAAAATAAAACAAAGGGACAGGTTTCATAGTGACAGATACTTGTGTGAATGCCAGAGCACTTTCAACCTTCATCAGTAAAGACATGAACACAAAGAGGTTTTTTAATCATCTCTTTCTTTAAAGTTTGTTTCACAGACAAGCTGGCTCCATGGGACAGAAAGAAGCAGTGGAAAAACTACAATTCGTGCATAGCAATAACAGCACATCTCCTGGAGCTGCGCTGCCTCCAGCCCTGCGCATCCTCACTGCCCCTGGAAGAGCAAACTCCTCGGCGCGGAACCTCCGCCTCCGAGGGAATGCGGAGACAGGCACACATGGAAGAGACGGTGTCGAGAAAGCTCTCCTTTCCTCATTAAATGTCACCAATGCTAATACGCCTTCTCATTTCCATAACTCTTGATTTCGGGACACAGCTGTCCCCGCTGTGTAATTGCAATGATGCGTATCTAAACCTGTACCAAGGAGCAAATTCCTCCGAGGGAGATTGGAAGGAGCCGGATCGACATCCAGGGGACATTACATCTGTCCCTATGGATTATGAATAACGCCCTCATTGTTAGCACCTAATTTACTGGTTTTATTTGATTTATTCCAGGAGAAATGGGAGCTTCCATCTCTCCCCTTCTTGAAGAACAAGAGAGGGCAATGCCCCGGCGGGCAGAGTCGTGTGCCCCGGCGCCGCTGGGCTGGCGCGGGCTGGGATGCTTTGCCCCCGCGTCTGTGCCCCGCGACGGAGACACTTCCGCTGGTGTCGAAGCAGCGTGTGATTGCTGAGCGGGAGCCAAGCACATCAGCGCAGGCACTGAATTAGAGATGTGCCTGGAGGAGAGGGGCAGCAAATTTTGGAGCCTTTTCAGCCATCTGCTGCCTCCTGGAGCCGGGGGCATTTGTATGTAGAATTTGGCTGCGACCACCTCATTGGTTTGGACGGGGACGCGTGTGAAAGCGATTTCAGGTCGTGTATTCTCTGCAACAAACCGCAGGGAGACAGTGTGTATTAAGTATAAATTTGTTTTTGTTTTAATGACTCAGGCATGATTATCACTTTGTCATTTGTCGAGAATCACAGTCTCTGAAGGTGGGAGATGCTGTCAATTATGTAGCAATATTTAATCAACCAGCTAAAAAGGAATGTCCTCCTAGCTCCGGGTTTACTATATAGAAGAGCTACATTCGTGCAAGAAGGTGCCGTCTTTAAGAAACTCTGTAATGTACTCTTCAGAGATAAAAAGACATTTCAGGGAATAAAACTTAAGTGGATCAGATAAAAATAACAACGCAAGCCAACGAAGTTCTCTCATGACAGACACACTGACGTGCCTCCCAGAGCGGGGAGCAATCCAAGTCCTTGCCTCTGGATTTCTGGGTTCATTAGAAAGATAAGGAGCATCTAACAAAATCTAGGAACCTAAACAATCATCTAACGAGATCTCAGCACCTCTACAGCACTCCTAAGAAGCTGAAAACTGGTTTTGTAGCATGGTTCTCCACATCCAGTGTTTTGGCTTGTGTTGTCTTGAGATTTTCATGAATTGCAAATAAATGCATGAGGTAACGAGTGACAGTGGTCCAAGACAAAGCAGATGCACGTATAATAGGCGCTGATTTGACATGGACCATAGCATATGCTTTGTAGCTCAAGGAACCCCTCGAGTGTTACAGTGAAAACATCTTGAACTGGGCATTTAATAAAACCATGGTATTTTTATAATATGGGAATTATGGGGATGTAATAAAACTACGGGATGCTAAATTTTAGGCAGAAGGAGAATCAAACCTGGCCTGTAGAAGAAGGTGCCCCCCGGGAAGAGCGGATCCCGGCACTGTGTCTTTGGTGGCCAGCATAATCAGTCCGCACACAAACTTTATTTATTTGGACGAGAGTTCTTGGAGAAGACAGAACCTCTCCGTACCTCCTCCGTCCAGCTTGTAAAGCTGTGTGCGATTCTGCAAGTCACAGGAGAAAACATAAATGAGATGCTGAGCAGAGGAAACGTATCTGAGCAAAGGAAACTCCAAATTGGTCCCTCTAGGACCTTCAAGCTAAAATAATAACCAGCAGAAACAGAAGCAAGTGGCACTAAGCCACATGCATACAGAGCATGTACAAAGCACCCCGGGAGTCAGAGCGTGGCCTGTTTCCCCACAGTAACCAGTACCCAGCGGGGAGGCGATGGTCACCGTCAAGGCTTAGCAAAGCCGGCAGCAGGTGACGGTCCTCGGGCACCGCTCTGTGCTGTGGCGCTACGCAGGCTTTGCAGTGCCCGAGCCCCAAGATAGGGCCAACTGCTAAATTACATCCAAAGGTCCGCTTCCCTAAATACCAGGAGGCTGCAGAAGCTGTTTGTCTCTTAGCCCCAAGGCTTCACATCACAGAGAAGCTCCCCAGAACAGCCATTTTACAGGAGGGTTATTCACTTCTTACTCACTCTCTGCTCGAATGCCAAACAACTTTCAAGCGCAGACTTCTCTTCCAGTACAAAGCAGCCTTAAAAAGCCACGTATTACCCTTGCCTCTTTTTAAAGGCCTAGAATGCCTGCAGAATTCATGCTCAAGCTAAATGTTTCTTAATGCTGCCCCCGCTCTTCACCCTCCCTGGGGGCTTCTAAGGCTTCTCTGCCGCTGTAGCTGAGCCTTGCGTGTGTTCAGCAACCGCCGAATTAGCTCAGCGCCCAGGCCGTGAGCTGTGGCTCTTCCAGCGCCTCACTGCTGCCGGCTGGGACGTCCCCGCAGCAGGGGAGAAGCCGTGGAGAGCGGGCTCCGGGGGAGCTCTGGGCTGGGACCGTCCCCAGGCCCTGCTTCTCAGCCACAACCTTAGAATAAAGAGGAACTCGGGAGAGCTTGTGGCTGAGCTGTAGCTCTGACCCCCCGGAACGGTCCCGTTTTGGCCCCTGTGTCTGCACAAGGACTGAGCAGTGCTCGGGCTGTGGGGCTGCGGGAGAGCGGCCCAGGGGCTGGCTGCGGGGTGAGCAATACACCCTATATGAGCATCTATAAGCACTTACGGACATAGGGATAGCTACTTGTGGCAAACATACTGCGTAAGCCATGCAAAAACGTTAGCGATCATACCATCTGCTTGCGTGTCTGTGCGCAATCTGCTTTACCTGCCCCTTCTAGGTTGGGTGATTTCCTTTGTTTATTACCAAGATAGCATGTTTCCTGAAATATATTAGAAATATATTTGTCCTTCTGCTGAAGCAAGAGAGAAACATCAGGGCCAGGAAGCCTATGGTCTGCTAAACTCTGTCATCTCTTATTTATGTAACACTCCTGGCAAATTACTCTGGATAAACAATAATTTAGATTTGTCCATGTTACCTTTTGCAAATCACTTTATAAATCAGCTTAGGTACAAAGTACGGTTTCTGCTTTCTATCTGGATGGTGAGAATTCTGAATAATGAATGACAGCTAGCAAACAGCAAACAGCTCCTAGTGATAATGCTGCAACATGCACACAATAATTTGGAATTTGTAAACATTTCAGTGAATACTAATGATTGTCTGAATAGCTAGAGATTACAAATAACACCCGATCACAAACAGTCGCGGATTGAATGTGGTCTGTGGGTTCATTAAACAGGGGGAAAAAAATAGAAACCCTTCCTCCGTCACATCTGAGATGATACGCACAAAATTCAGGTGCTCTGGGCTGCGGCCGTGCTGCAGCTGCACAGCCCGGCTGCTCACTGCCCTGCAGGGAATTCACTCGGGTTTGGTGTTAAATCTGATTTTTCTGCAGCGCTGAACCCACGCGTGAAGTTCCTGGAAGCCTCCCACAGGCACAGCACACCCCCCAGCCGTGATCCCACCGACCGGGAGTTTCTCCCACCCGCAGCATCCTCTGCTCTCCCACCCGCGGCTCCCACGAGCCCACAGTGACATCCTCCGTCGGGACGCAGCAGCAGCGGGGACCCAGCCTTCCGTGGAGTGGCTTGGGGACATTTGTCTCCCTGAGGACAGGGACACCCGTGTCAAGCACAGCCTGCCCGCACTGCCCCTGCACAGCACCTGCAAAAAAGAAAGCCCAGATCGAACCATGGAGCCAGCAGGTTGTCTCAGTGCTGGGCAAGTGAAGGGACAGGACGAGGCTGGTCCTTGCTGGAGGCCACCTTTTGGCGGGTGCCACCAAAGGCCACCCCCGCAGGAGCACTTGGCGAGCTCCCTGCCTGCGCTGCGCGGTGCTCTCACCTCCCGGCTGTGCTGGCTAGAAATGATTTACCGTGATTTAAAATAGCTCTTTCAGCCTCCTCCCAGCAGGATCAGCATCTGCTATCAAGATAGTGGCTGTGGTAGTGGGTTTGAAGAGGAATTCTGCGAGGCTGTAACTGTTCCTGATGTGAAAATGGCTTTTGGAGTAATCAGAAGGCAGCAAACCCCCTGGGCATTAGCTTCATGCATGGTCTTGGGTTTGCACAATTTCCTTGCTTTGCTTTTTTAATCCCTGTGCTTCAAAGACGCACACAACTTATCAGACTTCCCCAGAAAGAAAGGCACTTTGCCAGGATCTCCAGCCAGTGTCCTTCCCTGGATTCCAGTGCCACATCCCCATGCGGTTCTCCAGGGCGGTGGCTGTGGTGAGCTGACCCTACCCCGGCGATGGGACACCCATGAAGACGTTTCCACTCCTGCGGTCTGGAGCAGGTACTGCACACAGGGGTGTGAGGGTGGTAGGTAACTCCATCCCGGAGCATCGCCCACTGAAGAAAGTATTCAAACAAAAGTTACTCTCCTTAGGTATGAAAAGCTAAACAAGTGGAGGGAGGAGGAGGCACCAATCTTCCCCCTGGAGCTGGGGACTGTGGGCAAGGACTCCCTGGTTTGCAGACCAGGTGGCATGGCCGCTTGGTAAAGAGTTGCCTGCTCCCAGGCAGCTTTACTTCTTCTTCCTGCTGCCAGTGAGGGGCAGGGACAAGAGCACCACCCTCGCTGCTCCGCCTGCCTGGAGAGCGCTCCTGGCTGCCCTCCGAGCCTTGTTAGGCCTTGTTAAGCCTTGACCTCCACTGCTCTCCACTGAAGCAGAGACCCCGAGGCAGGGACCTTAAGCGCTCCCCATGGCCTCTGTCGGGGGGCTGATGCCCTGGGGAGGTGCAGGGATGTTCCTGTGGGTGAATACAGGATACTCTAGGAGGATTCAAGGATGTTTAGTGATGGTTTTTGTCAGAGTTAGGTTAATGGTTGGACTCGATGATCTGAAAGGTCTCTTCCTACCCAGACAATTCTATGATTCTGTGTTCCTGGTTGAGAGGGAAGGAGGAATGTAGGGATGCTCTGGAGGGATGCAGGGATGCTCTGAGGAGACTCAGGGATGCTTTGGGGGATTCAGGGATGCTCTGAGGGGATGCAGAGTTGCTCTGGGGGCACTTAGGGATGCTTTGGGGGACTCAGGGTTGCTCTGGGGGAACACGGGGACGCTTTGGGGGATTCGGGGTTGCTCTGGAGGGATGCAAGGAT
>VWZL01004408.1:242559-265909 GCA_013396915.1 Stercorarius parasiticus
CCCCGCCGGCCGTGCCCCGCTCCTGCCCCCCGACACCCTCCCGCAGCCCCGGGGTCCCTTCCGGGCACCCTCCGGTCACCCCCCGGCCGGATCCCGCAGCCCCCCCCCGGGGGCAGCTGCCGAGCGGGTTCCCGCATCCGATGCAAAGGGAACCCTCCGGTTGCAGGTGCCTTCTGCATCCCCCTGTACGTGCCCTATGTGCTGACGGGGAGATGGATCTTCGGGAGAAGCCTCTGCAAACTCTGGCTGGTAGTTGATTACCTGCTCTGCACCTCCTCGGTCTTCAACATCGTGCTGATTAGCTACGACAGATTCCTTTCGGTGACGAGAGCGGTGAGTCCTGTCATGGCAGCTGAGAGGGGAATAACTCTCCTCCTGCTTTATTCTCCATATTCTCTGTAATAATTAAAAGCTCTTTGAATCCTCCAGAAATTAGGAATCTTTCAGCCTGGTGATGGAAAGCAATAATTACACACAAATACATAATTCAGCTGTGGTTGCAGATTAGTATTTCTGGCATAATTAAATCATTTAAGGTCCAGACCCCATTGTGCAGGTGTTCCCTTCCCAGATGACAGGACAGTGGTGTACAAGTGAGTCAGCGAGGTAAGCAGACCTATTACTAACTTGCAGGGGCTTATTATCTCCAGGACAAACAAGCGGATTGCAGTCGGACTCCCAGCTTCTCCCTGGCTACCAAGGCAGGAGGTTGCAGTACCAACTTTGGCAGGGCACAGCCCTGAGGTCTCTGGGTGCGTGGTGAGATGAAAACGCTCAGCCTTTCGCAAGGAGGTAACGAGCAATTCGCAGGCGGATCAGATCCATGGCTGTTTGCGTCTTCCCTGACTCCAAATACAACAGGGATTAGGTCAAAGGCTCAGGGAGAGACAGAGCTGGTCCAGGAGTTGGAGGTGTGCGTCTTCCCAGGGTTGCAGAGAGTAGCTGGGGATACCTCGGGCAAGTGGTGGGGTGCAGCAGACTGCTGGGCTCCAAACCAGTCAGTACATTTCCACTAGGCAGAAGCCACGTCTGCTTTTGGAGCTGCGAGATGAGGGTTCTAAGTCTTCCCTGCAGGAGTGTGATTTATCTAGCAATTGCTCCTGTCGCCTATGGCACATGAATTTGTTAGACCGCTGGGATATTGCCTAGCAACTTTGCCAGGAACACTAACGGTTCATTTGTGAAGAGCCTCAACCAGTTGGGGTGCGTGGCCATACTTAAGGTTTCCCCGTTGCAGGTCGCCTACAGAGCCCAGCAAGGCAACACCAAGCGAGCAGTGCTGAAGATGGTGATGGTATGGGTACTAGCGTTCCTGCTCTACGGACCTGCCATTATCAGCTGGGAGTACATATCAGGCCGGAGTATCATACCCACCGGGGAATGCTACGCTGAATTTTTCTACAACTGGTATTTTCTCATGACAGCCTCTACGCTGGAGTTTTTCACCCCTTTCATCAGCGTAATGTTTTTCAACCTGAGCATTTACCTGAACATACAGAAGCGGACCAAAATACGCCTGGATATTTTCCACGAAGTGCACAACCAGTCCTTCACCGAAGAGATGGAAGTGAGCCCAGAAGCAAAGCTTTCTTTGAAATGCTGTAAGTGGGAGCAGAAGGAGCCAGCTGAAACCCTCGACCTCTCTAAGAGCAAAGCTCAAGCAGCAGCCTCCCCGGCCAGCCTGGGTGCCAAAGACCTGCTGTCAACGAGCTCCGAGAAACCCAAGTGTTGCAACAAAAAGAGCTGTAAAAATTCAGCATCCACTCTGTCCTTAGAGAAACGGATGAAGATAGTGTCCCAGAGCATGACTCAACGCTTCAGGCTCTCCAGAGACAAGAAAGTGGCTAAATCACTGGCAATCATCGTGGGCATTTTTGGGATTTGCTGGGCACCGTACACTCTTCTGATGATCATCCGTGCTGGCTGCCATGGCCACTGCATCTCTGACTACTGGTATGAGACTTCCTTTTGGCTGCTGTGGATCAACTCTGCTGTCAACCCTGTCCTCTACCCTCTCTGCCACTACAGCTTCAGAAGAGCTTTTATTAAACTCCTCTGTCCCAAGAAGCTGAAGATTCAACCTCACGATCCCCTTCAGAACTGCTGGAAGTGAAGCCAGCCCCATGTGCGGATGAGAGGAGCCTTTTTTTAATACACCTGTGTTACGGAAAGGTGCTGTAGCTTGCTTCCTTGGAGAAACCTGGGAGCGCTAGGCTGGGACACGCGAGGAAGGCAGCAGGGAGACCACTATTCATTTATTCTAGTCCATCAACAACAAAATCATGCGGAATAGAAGGGTAAGGGATTTTTTTGACATTAATCACATGCAGTGAAATCCGTGTCCTCCACTTGCAGGCGCCACAACAGAGCTCTGCTGCCACCTAGTCAGCCAGAGTGGCACCAGCATTTCGCTAAAGTGAAAACTGAAAAATAAAAGCTAACAAAAATAAATATCTAGCCTAAAACCACTGGACTAAAGTACATTTCACCTGCTTGCAAACCTGATTTTTCCCATGAATGGGAGGGTTTTTTCCTTACACTTAAGATACTAAACATGTGTGATGATACAGAAAGAAAAGAACGAACCAGAAGGGAAACGCCTCATTTCTCATTACTGCCCCAGCAGCTACAGCCATAGTCTAGATGCCCATTGCACGTGCTGCAATCCACATCCCTTCCACTCCCCAAGAAGGGACAAATCTCTGCCCAAAGAAGTCTACAGCCAGACTGGGAGGCGTCGAGCATCCTGAAGCACCCTGTTGGCGTTCCCTGATCCCAGCTTCAAAACCAAGCAGGTTTCTTTGTGCCTGGCCCCCCCAGAGCAGGGCTCCCACAGCAGGAGCAGCCGGGGGCGGGAGCCCGGGCAGCCCCCAGAATAGGGAAAGGTGCCAGCGGTGCATCAGCTGCTCCACAGCCTCCCTCACCATGACCCAAAGACATTTTAAAATCTCTTCTGCAGGATCTTAAAAATACTCTTTTGGCAATGTGCTAGAGAACGACAAGCACTGGGAAAAGCGAAGCTTGTGTTCCTTTTTTCTTTAACTTTCTTTCAGACCTCTTAATTTTAGCAAGTCCCAGAACTCTTGCATGCTTCCTTCTGAAATACGTAATTTGAATGGAGATCTGGCTTGAGCCGATCCAGGCAACATCACCATCAATTTTTTTAATTTTAAAATTTTTTAAAGCAGTCAGCTCTTCCCACAGATAGAGCACCAGATTCAAGAGAGCAGGGCTTTAGCTTCAGTCTTAACATAAAACCTTGGGCATTTTACCTCTGCTTCCCATCACGGGCTTCGTTATACTTGTCCTATTCTCTAATCTCTTTGGGAACAGATGTAGCACAACCATAAAGCGAAAGACTTCAACTGCCCATCTCCATTGGCACCGCTCAGTGATACAGTAATACAAATACATAATTAGTTGCCATGGCAAACACTCATATTTAACAGTATTGTACAGGGAAGTTCAAGATCCTAAATCTGAAAACTACAATTACAAATAGAAACCCAAATGCTGTAAAGTAGTACCCAAAAGCTTATGGTGTTGTGATTGCCAATTACACTTCGCTGTTGTAAGCAAACTGCTTTTTGGCTGCTGCTAGGAATAAAAGAAAATACTCTCCAACTTTAATTCCAGTGATATTTGTTGAGTAGGACCAGTACTGTCACCTGAAGTCAGGTTTTAAATGATGTCTTGTTTTGTGTATACGATATTTCAGTCTTGTGACATGTTCAGTCAGACCATTATATATGGGTTAAAATACATCCTTTGAAGTAAGTGTACTAAGAATTGACAGTACGTGCTGCTGAGCCTGCCTGTACCTTTCCTTGTGTCTGCTACCTTCTGAAAACCCCAATAAAGTATTTTTATACGAATCTTGCCAAATATTTTACGGTAGACAGGGCATTGCTGGAAATCATAAAATCCAACTGAAAGCAAAACATCTATGGATTTGCCTGAGGAGACAATTAAAGCCTATACATTCCACAAAAAAATAGCTCCTCAAACGGCTGAGTTTCTCTTACCTCTGATAGCCTGGCCACAGTAGAGGCCAAGCAGCTGTTAAAATGATACTAAATTGGTTGCAAAAGGGAAATAGACCCTGTTTCATCGTTCCATCATTCAGAGAGCCAGCTTTCTCCAGGAAGATTTTCTCAGACTCTGAAGCCATGCCCCCAACACTTGCTCCTGTAGCACTTCTTTTGCCCCAACATGACACAAAAGTCTCTTTTTTGTACCTGTAGAACACACATCCCTCTGGTCCCCTGATTTCTTTCACCAGTCCTTGGCATGCTTGCAAATAAATGTTGATTGCATGCCACGTACTGACACCAAAATGAATATGATGCTACAGGCAACTACTGAAAAGTCAAGGCAGACACCAGTTATTTAACAAAAATGAGTAAGGTTACAGCATAACGCACCTTGCTTGGTTCATTCCCTTCTCCCTTTTGGGGGGGCTTGTTTTTTCACAGAAATACCCCTAAACATAACGGAAAGCCCAGCAATCTCATTAGCACAGACACTTTCTATTATTTTAAGAGAGAGGAAACCTAACGGATAAGATAAAAGCTCAGCTAAACAAACTCCCACAGCTCTCCGTGTTAACAGCTAAATCTCTGATAAACGAGCCGTGAGAATACCTTCCATACTGCGGGTTTGTTACTTCTGACTAAACAAATGAATGAACAAAGACTTTATCAATTCCTGTGCAAGACATTTGCCTGGGCAGGGACAGGTAATTGGGCTTTCTAGTAGAATAAAATAGGAAGATGACAGAGGAGAGTGGGTTGTTTTTCTTATTTCCTCCACATTCCAATACATGTCAAGAATGTTAAAACATTATTATGCAAGAACATCAGAGCTAAGCAACAGGAAGCACATACTGAGTTATTTTAGCAGGCTTTTTTCCCCCCTTTCTAGAAATTTTCCCTTCTTAGAGCTTGAATTCATTGAATCAGCTGTAAAAAAACCCTAAACCAACACTTTAACACACCGAGCTCCAGAACTGGTTTTCCTGCACACCACGAGCTGAGCAAGCAGCCATTTAAAAAGGGACTTGCAACTGTTTAAATTCCAAACGTGACTTTTTTTCCAGATAGTCTGAGCCTCCGATCTCAAATTCTCAGCTTACGATTAAGAATTTGGGTACTGAAGGCAATCAGCAGGTTTTCCCCTACAAACACAGGTAGTGACTCTGCTCAAAAGCCGTGACACCAGCTTTATATTTCAAGGTGACTTTGCAAGCACATGGGCTAGGAATTCCTTCCTTTCACATGTTCACACAGTCAAAGAGCTAAAGCTGTAAGCAAAATACCCAGTTTTAGGAGACTCTCAAAATTCCTAATTCTCACGGGGAGTTGGTGGAGATTGGTTTTGCTTTCAGTGATCCGTAAGACCATGATGTACCTGAAAAGCACATGCCATCTGTGCAAGCACTGTACTTTCTTACAGTCCCACTAGCAACACCATTATATTTCTGTATAATTTAAAATCCTAATGGTAACTTTTCTCTGAGCTTTCAGAATGCGCTTTTGGTCTTAAAGTCCTTTCCGCAACGAGTAAAGACATGGATACGTTTCACCGCAAGCCTTTTGCACACCATTTTTATGGTCTCTGATCTCCATATGGGCAGAATTACCTAAACTTAGCTGGAAGTAACATTATTCATTGGTGGATTTTGCAAGGAAGACACTTATATTCCTTCCTGAAAGAAGAGCTCTTCCTTTGCCAAATAAAAAAGAAAAATAACTACTTATGCCTGGACATGAGGTCACACCTGAGCCCGCGTTTCATACTGAAAATGTTATAAGCTAGTTTGAAGTTTCAGAGCAGCTGATTACCAATTCAAATATGCTTAAGAGAGTATTTGAATTCTGCTGATTTCTAGTGTTCAGAATAGGTCTGTATGCATTTGGAAGAGGCAGGGACTAGGGAGCTTCTAGGCATAATCACACATGAACTGTGAAAACATATTACCATTAGGCAAGGCAGGGCTTCTTGGCCACTAGCCTAGCAAAACACCTAGCTGTATTTTTTGCTACCATGCCTGCTAACAGAAATGCCCCATTCCTATTGTCTAGACATAAACCAAGCAGACAGGACCCGTTTTCCAAAACCATGAAAGGAGACTTGCTGTAATTACAAATACGCATCAAATAGTTGTGGAAGCACATAGGCTTCCGCACAGAAAAGAAACCCAGCTATTTCCAGAGAGAAGTCTGCGATTTATGCATGGAGTGTTAGTAAACAAAGTTGGTGCAGCTGTAAATCATACCCAGGAGCTTTTTGAAGAAATGGGCTGAGCGTCTTCCCGTTAAGACCTGTGCGGAGGTAATGCCAGTTCCCTTCCCTTAATATAAATCCACACTCCATTAATTGAAGGATGGAAAGGCCACCGTAACGAGGTCTGTGGGTCTGCATATCAATAAACTATCAAAGAACATTTTTCAGCACAGCTACTTTCTTTTTGGCTCTGGAACGGTCCCTCCCTAATCACCAATAACGAGAGATCTCTTTACACAGACAGAGGATCTCTGCTCCCAGCGCCCCTCCTCAGCACCCTTCCTCAATTACTGGTCCTTGTTTGTTCTCCCCAGCCCGGAGTTATACAAATTGCTCCGTTGTTCCAGGGGCATCACCAAAGCTTCATTAGCTCAAGCAGGAGGCTAGAGAAGAAGAGACAACACAAGAAGGAGCTTTTGTTGAAAAAACCTGTCTGGGATAAGTAATGAGATTTGGCGAGAGGGATGGTCTTTGAAATGGGGAAGATGTGATTATATTTTGATTTGAAAGAATGCTAACGGTCTTCCTTCCGTGTTTGTAAATGAACATTCATTTTCACGGCAGAACTCGGATGGGAAGACACTAGGTTAACATCCTTGCTAGAAAGAAGTTTAACAACACAATTTCTATGAGGGAGGATTAATTTTTCATAACCCCAGCTCCCATGCAGCGATACCAGCCCAACTTTGCAGGACAGACCCGGTCTTGAAAGAGACCTCCTCCTCTCCACAGAGCCCATTCCGCAAATAGATGGAACACAATAAGGAGTATTATTATCTTTACTTCTGATGTGGGAATTGCAGGCAAGAATAAAAACACTTCACCAGCCACCCTGAATGAGCGCCACAAAAGGGAAAAGCGCTCTCAATTTCCACCACCACAAAGCCAGCCTTTCACACAAGATTTCACACATGTCCTGGTGGGCAGTGGGGAACTCACAGCACTTCTGTCTTCCCTTAACCTTGACGTAAATCGCCTCCTTTCCTCCTTACCATCGCACAACGTACTTTTCTGCCAATATAGTTGTATTTGCAGCATTAAGGAATTACGGGGTTTAGAAAAGCAACTAGGAATTCTGCAGGGTGAAAGGTATTACCTATAAGCTGGTACCATCATTTTATTGAGATATAAAACTATCATTGGCATTCACTTCAACAAACCCAACTGCTACCTGGGAGAGGAAGACGCGTACACACCTCAAAGGCAAGAAAACCCAGGTCCATCCCTAAACTTCTCGTTGCGAGCTCAGGAATGCTGATGACTCATTAAATCAGCACCATTTTTATTGCTACAGTCCAGGATGCATGAGCATTACTTATTACTAGGTATTCATAAGCTCCACATTTTTACTCCATAATTTACAAGCTGCTTGCACAGTCTGGGCACAAAAGGGAACTAATATCTAATCCAATTACCAAACATTATAGGTAGAGCTACGTGCGCACATTTGTGGGGGAAGAACAAGACTGTTATTTTTGCATTTGTCAAATTCTACCACCTGTAACAATTTTTTAAATGACTCAGATGCACCAAGCAGGACTTTCTGTTGTGTTGTAAAGGCTTTTCTTATACATCAAATACCTGTCAATAATTCCTAAGACCCCCTGCCATAACATACAAGGGTTATTATATATTACAGATGGCAGGGAAAGGGTATGAAGGCAGGCAGTTGTGGTGCATATGTGTACAAACATCACAAGTGTCCCTCCTGTGCATGTAAATGCACAATTCATAACAAAAATAGAGTTTCTATAGGCAGACTGTGCCCACAACTTAGGCATCTGTTCTTTTAAGCACAAAAACGCATCTGTGATGTGACGCTGACTTTTGAATGGTTTTTAACACAATACCCTAGGGTTTCACAGCACAATTAACACTGAAGGAAAACTGATTGCAAAGTAGTTAATAATCTCAGTCAAGATATCTTGGAGCATTCACAAGCAAGCAGCTCTCTGCTAGAAGGGCAATGACAGTTCTGGCAAATTTTTTAGCCGTTAAGTAACAGCTCACACGCAGCTCTAGTCATTAGAAGCTGTTTATTGAACAACAAACAATAACAGGAGTTGCATATATAATTCATTGAACATGAGGTTGCACGTACACCCTGCAGTGTTCATGAATTGATGACGGATTGACAAAGCAGAGCAATTACCCTCCATTATGAAAATAATTTACACTCTAAGAAGCACAAATCTAATAGGCCATTACAGCTAAAGCACTGTTTAGTATCTCTGATACAGCTTTGTATTCAAAATATACAGGGATAAAATAATATGTATACTTGCATGAAGCTTATGTTAAGCGCTCTGAGAACTAGGAATTAAGCCGTTATGCAAGAGCTTTCAAGAAAGTAACAAGTAAGAAGATCCTTTGTTGTTGCCATTAATACTTTTAATGGAGGTCGCAAAGTACTTTATGGGACCATATAGCAAGAAGAATGTCGACATATAGCTAATTCTAGAGTAAGGGAAAGACCGAAGTCAAACATGCATGGATGACTGCCATTGCGAGTATACAGCAAGAAGGTAAATTAAAATCTCAGCAGAGGACTAAAGCACCCAACATACCCTTGCTGAAGTTCTCAGTGGGAAGAACTCATGCAGACTGAAGTATGCACAACAGTTCATCTATTTCAGAAAGACAGAGCTGAAATCCCTTAGAAATTCCCCCTCAAAAATCCCACATGCTCCTCACCTCTGCGTCAAAGCGACCACCTCAAAGTTGTTTCCAAGAACATGGGTTTTATAGCAATTTCCTTTGAGAAAACTAGAAACACAACCGTCCTTCATTCATCTCGAGAGGCTGCCCCACCTAAAGTAGCGAACAGAAAACTAACAGGGAAATCAACTATTTAAGGTCATTACGATCAACATGTTTTCACCTCAGCAATTAATTCACGGCGTACTACTTGCTATGCATCACTTTCAGTAGAGTGCCCTTCAATCACAATTTATAAATAGGGAAAAATTTCTAATCAATATTAATCACTCAGAACGGTAGCATGACAACTTAGCAAATCAGCAGGCAGTACAACAGGAGAATTGCCTCCTCCACACCAAAGCAAATAAAACATCAGCTTCAGTTAGCCTAAATGTAACTTGTACTACAGTCTCTGAAGATGTATTTGTGTGCCAACAGGATCTACCAAACTGCCCTAGAAAAACAGATATATTAACTATCAAAGACAAGAACAAGCATAAAATATTTTTTGAGAAAATCTGAGCAAGTTCCTTCTTTATTCAATTACATTTGTGACCCGCTGCAATTTTTTTCTCCATTAATATATAAGCACTCGGGCTTTACTAGCACGAAAGTGGGAATATAGCTATTTTTTAGGTGGAATATTCACTAAAAGCAAATTTCCAACTGCGCAACTGTTCATCAAGTGACCTGGTTAGTTAAATGTATTATTGGTTTTGTTCCAGACTAAATACATTAGGAAATTAACTTCTGCAGCACTAACTTAATTTAGTCTTATACAATTCTAGAACTGTTCTGTGTTGATCAGTTTCATGAGCCACTTCAATAAATAAGCATTAAAAAAATTACTATCTTTAGAGCATTTAATTAGTGATAATGTACATGAATTAGTAGCACCAGCTAATAAGCTGTACATGTTTCAGGTGGCAATTTTTTTATCCACCACCAAATCAAGTTTTATTTACTGTGAAAAAAAATCGTGAATGCCTTCAAAAGCACCCCAGGAATTATCTTGAGTCTGCCCACAGAGAGTTCCTGAGCGCTAAAGGCGACTGCAATACTGCGAAGAGGTAGAACTGACACTGATGGATTTTGTGGAGGGCAGACACGAAGCAACACCCTGAACTGGGCATCTCTTCAGGGAGTCATAGATTTCCGTGTGCTGCACACATTTAGGTGAAGTTCTTTGAAGCTACAAATGCGAATATGACATACATGGTTAGCTGCAAGTCACGCTTGCACAACACACCTAGATTAAAAATAGTAGTGTTACGGGACTAGCACTACACTCAATTTTTTCCAAATTCCAGGTCTTCGACCTTGCCAGATTTCCTATATGACCATGCTGGGGTCCAAATCCAGACAGATTTAAATTCAAAATTGCTGAAATTCAGTGGGACGTAGGCTTTTCCCTGCCTGGCTAGATTTGGACGTCAGCCTTCTGTGATTCAGTTTCTACCAGTGAGAGAAGGTTAATAAATCACTCTCAAACATAAGGTATTGTAATATCAAAAAAAAAAAAAAAGATATGATGTAAAACACATGAAATTTTCATCCCTCAAAGCCATTTTCCTAATGGCGATAAATTAGGTAATGAAGCTAGAAAATTTCAGTTAGTACAGAAACAGAGATGAGTTAGCTTACCAAAATAAAATACATCTTTTACATCTATAGTTAGAGGGGCCATAAAGCCCTTGCCCAGCTAGCATGGGATTTAATCCATAGCTTAGACGAGCAAGCTTCAAAACCACAACTTCTGTCACTGAAGTTATTAATGTCACCAGGTTTTGTTTTTCTAGACAGAGCTCACTGTCCCAGTAATTGTTTATTTGAACTACTGTCCTAAACTTCCATTACATGTCTGGTGTGGGGGTGGGTAAATGAGGAAAATAAACATTTTCTAAAATAATGCAGTAAAAAAATGTTGATTTAATACAGTGACCTTTTACCAGTGTATTTTTTTTTAAATGTGATAAATGTGTGTCCTGTCTGGACAAAGCAAACTAGCTGCCCAAACTCATCTTCCTGATTTGTAAGAGAGGAAAACAACAGGAAATGAATAGCCACAAAACAGTACGATTTCATGAATACGATAATCAAAATATGGATACTTCATCTGTAATATCACAGATGTCTTCTTGACAACCAGTGTTTTAGCAATTACATGGCCTCATGCAAATATTTTTCTCCATAAGCATTTCCCACTTTTAGTGGAAGATTAATTTATCTAGATTTAGCCAGTGAATAGCTAACTTCTATCAATGGCTGATTAGTGCGTGTACAAAGGGTGTTCAGGGAGGGGATTCACATGTCTTTGGAAAACAGTGATGTTCCAGTCTCAATGATAATTAAGCACGAGGAACCAAATGTCAAGATTCAAATAAAAAAATCTTTAAAGCTATGACCAAGCTTTTCCATATGCTAAAATCAATCCAAACCCCTAGATGTTTTCTAAAATATTGACTCTTACCTACACGTTAATTGACTATCGATTTCTTCAGTTACAAAGACAAAAAGGCACCCACTGAGGATGTGAAAAACAAAAGACAATTTGTTCTGTCGTTAGTTTTTAGCCCTGCTTTTCAACCAGTGCTAGGAAGTCTGGATCTGAGTGCATTTCTAAAGCGTGTATTTTAAAAGGTGATTTAGTCTGTATAAAACGTTTTCAACATATGTGAATAAGCACAAGGCTCTTCATGTTTTGTGCCTTATTTCATCCAATAATGATGACATAAAATAACAGCATTTTACTATACTGCAATGCTACATTCAGGTTAAAAAAAAACCAAAACACAAAACCCCGACCTGGGCCAGGGTCACCACTGCATTATGCCAGAGTGACTCCAATTAAAATTAATGGAATGTTACCAGAATAAAATGGATTGTAACAAAGTAACCAGCCATACCCATTACCTCTTACTGAAATTGAGCATGCAGACATGAGTTAGTTATTAAACCATAATTATACGGTTTAGTAGTATGGCTAGTCTTTTGTCTTTACTCATTGTTCAGGAAATACATATATAATGCACAAATACTTCCACCTCGGTGACATAACAGTATAGCAATAAGCAAAAAAATAGAGCTTAACCAAGGAATGCACACTTCAAGGTGTCAAAGTGATATTTCATATAAACAAGGGCAGAGAAAAAAAAACAACAACAAAAACCAACCTGTGCATAAGAAATCAGACGCTGTTAAGGCCTCCTTGGACAATTCTATTTCAATCAGGAAAGAGGAGATGAAAAAATTACTCTCAGTGGGAAAATGAAGGGCAAACACAATCTCAATATTAAAACAAGGTTGATAAAAATCTCCCTGCCTTTGTCCTACCAGCTATGTTGTATGTCTCAGAAAACCGGGCACATACCACATAATAAATTTCAGAACCGCATAGAGAAAACTCGAGAGTGCAGCCCGAAGGTAGCTTTGTTCTATTATCAAGAGTTGCAAAATAATCCCTTATCACTATTGGCATACATATATAACCTCCCCTCCAAATATTAATAACTTCAGTCTTTCCAGACCTCTGTAGTGCAGGCACAATTAATCCCTATTTAACAAGATGGGGAAACTTGTTAATGGGGAACAGCACTGGGAACTGCAGTATGGAAGACAAATGGAAGAAAACAAAGCTGTTCTTTAAAGGCCAGGCACACATCGATATTGGGATGGAGTTTAGCAGTATCAGGATGAAGTTTTATCTATACCAGCCCTATTTTCGCAATGGTGATGAACTTCATCATTAACAGAAGTGGTCCAAAACCAAAATATAACTTTCAAAAGAACGACAGGGCTGTAGACCTATTGAAAAGATGCTGAGCTCCAAACCTATCCATTCTCCCTACACACACTACACAAGGTACTACCTCTCCCAAGAAGCCTCATCTCTTGTAACTTGTATGCAAGAAAACAAACTCCAGGTTATGGGTTACAGCATCCCCAAAAATAAAAGCTCCCAAAGTAAAGGTAATTTTGCTGCTAGTAAAAATTCATTTTTACACAATAGTACACAAAAAATTTTACACAATTTTACACAATACACAAAGGTTATATTCAGTGCTTAATAATTCCCATTGCAGAGTTAACGAACATTAGCAGTCCAGCAGTCTGTCTGCTCCTATTTCTGTTCCACCTGCCATTCAATTAATAAGTCATTAAGTTACACACCTGCAACACCCAACCTCTGCTCCCAACATTAACCTTACATTACAGGTGGCAGCCAATGAGCCCCGTTAGCAATATCCTGTGGAAGACAAGACAGCAAAGAAGTTAGATTGGTGTTCTGTGTCCAGTAGCTTGTACAAACGTGCAAACTACAGCAAAGTCCTGTTCTACCAGCAGTAACATTTCTGGTTCATAGCCATTCCTCTAATTTTGTGATTTGAATCAGTATTTAAAAACGGGTTACAAGATTTTAAACGTGTTCAAGTCAGAGTACCTAATCACTTACTACAAATTTACTCAAAAATAAAAATCACTATGAAGAGGTTTAATAAATACATGTACAATAGTGAAAGAAGTTTCCCTTGCAATGGAAAAAGAAACCAAGTGAGAGCTGACACTTGTGGCAGCCTTCACTTTTCATTGCATTCGAGCAACTGGTGACCTACCACTACTTTACTATCGCATACCTAAGCATACGTATTACCAGAATGAATACAAGCAGCCATCACACAGCACCTGGTGTGGTGTCCTACACCTCCTGCCCGTGCCGAGCCCCCGAGCAGTGCTACCCACCAGGTGGAGGGGTGGCAGCCCTTGCTCTCCTCCCAGCATGATCCTGCAGCCGAGCAGAACTACCAAGAACAAGTTCAGCCAGGGCCTTGTTTTTATTGCTGTGAGGTCAACTCATTGCAAACACGTTCTGATTCACCTTAAAACATATTATGTAATACCAAAAAAAAAAAAAGTGCTTAACAAGACCATATAAGTAAAGCAGCTCGCAAAGTACACCATGCTTAAATGCACTGATTCAATGTTTTATTTAAAACATGTACCACAATGAGTCCTCAATATCCGTCTGTTTTAAAAGTGTGATCCTTTTTAATGCTCGTTTTTGCATTATTGTTTCATTTTCTTTTTTGGTTTAATTGATACCACCTACACTTTCCAAGAACTTACAAAGTGGGAGAGAATTGCAAGTAAACATCTAAAAAACCACCACAATTAGCCCTAAAATATTCTTGTAATCATGTACTAAAAAATGTATTCAAAAGATGAGTACTAGAACTGTAAAGTGCTAAACAGAATTATGGCTGAAGCTTCTCTAGGAAATATAAAATAGACTGGACTTCAATTTACATTAAAATAAAGCATATTGTCAAAATAAAAAATAAAATCCCCCATCTCTTTTGTCTTGTCAACTTGAAAATCAAGGACAACATCAAAAGTTTCAGCAGAGGAAAGCAAAAGCTTGTTAAGGAAAGTCATACAGTAGAAAGCCACCAAAACTCCTCCAAACCCTAAAAGAAAACAAGCCAGCCCACCCCAATCCCAATCCCAACCCCAGCCAAAAAGACAGTGGGAAGAAATCCTATAGCACATCATTCTTCTCTGAAATAATTCATCATTCTCTCAATGTGATTTTTTTTTTTCCCTCTGTTCCTAGAGGTAAAACAAGTTTCCTTTGCAAATACCTTCTTTTTAGCAGAACCAGAGGTTACTCCTCAGTTCTGCACCTCGTAATTAGAATGGGATGCAAGAGATATTTCTGCCACACTGGAGAAACATGACCCAGGCTATCAGCTCCAATTGTGCTGGGCAGCACACAGCCGCTCCTTTTAGCATTAACACAGGGACCTCCAGCACGAGGTTACTTCATTTGGTATAGATGTATATCGACTACAGTAAGTTCAAGCTCCTACAAACAGTTGTTCCAACACTAAAGCTGGAGCTATTTGGCTATTTTTATCAACAGATGAAGGAGTACGGGCTCCTGTAAAGACTCTTTGAACCCTCCAAGCATGCGGTTAGGAACTTGGTACTGTCATCTCAGAACAGGTGGCTGAAATGTTAAGAAGAAAGAAACCAATTATATGATCAATAGGACATTCTAACAAGCCATCTAGCAACCCGCTGTGCTTTTTGCGCATCACTACACAAAATACTCTCCGCTCCAAGAACTGAGGTTGCGTGAGGACTAGGAAGTAAGGGTGAAAGCTCCTGTGAGTACAGAGGCTTTTAAAACAGCATCTGTCATTCTCAAAGACTGCCAAATACTAAAATACAGCCAGAGAGAGTGTGAAGTATTTGTAGGTATCAAATGTTCTGCAAAGTAGCTGCACCAGCTTTTGTGTTCCAGCAATCTTCTCCTGGTTTTATTAAACATGGATGAAAACCACATAGCAATAGGAGGAAAAACAACAGTGAAGCCTAAAAATCCTGCACAAACCCAAACAGAAGGGCAGAACTGAATATTAACTTCTACCTAATTCAGTTCAGTAAATCCCAGGGATGAAGCAAGTACAAAGCAAAACATGAGAGTGACTTTGGGATTTAATATTTGTTTTCACTTTTTTCTGATCGTATTTATATCAATATCACTGCTTATAATGCATAATTACTTTCCATACCTGATCACAGCAAGAAATTCTCAGAATATGAATTTAGGAGAGGTAATCACCTGTTTTGCCCGTATTTTTTATTTAATAATTCAGGCATTTGAGTTGACCTTGCACTTTTTCCAGAATAAGACCCTGCTGCTCTTCAGAATAACAAGGGGCATGCACCTTCTTTCTCATATAGGCAAAGCCAGTTCTAATTCATAATCATAATCACAGAGCTGATCCCAACACTGATAGAGCGGGAGTGTGTGAGTTGAGGTTTAATTTAGAAATTGAACAAGACTGCCCCGTTCCAGCCATAGCCAGTCCATTGCTCAGAGGCCTTTTAAGGATGCACGATTCAGAAGCGTTAGAGATTAAATCAAACAAAACGTGCACAGTGAGAAAAGCAGAGAGAATCATCACCTTCACTGCAGTGTACAGAAGTAAGTAGTTAGAGGCTACATCTGATTTTTTTTTTTTTAAACCCACCAAGTAATTCCTGCTACTGCTGATAGAGCAGAAAATAGCCAATTTTAGTTTAAACATAATGAAATCCTTATTTGTAAGCTAACAAAGCTTAACCGAAGACAAGAGATAGGTGCATGTTTTATAATGCACCAAACTGTCCTTAAAACTTAACTAACGTATTTCCTGAAAAACCAAGGCCAAGTTTACAAACATCACATCTTCTATTTTATGATGGTGCTAATGAGTTTACTTTGTACTTCATTGATATGACAAAGTATGTGTAAGGTCTGTAATTCCACGCTGCTGTTTTGGAAGGCAAAGTTAATCCACTTTAAAAATCAAGAAACTTAAGTAAAGGCTCACAAACAACTGTTTCTCTTGACTACTTATTTGTGTCTCAGCATTCCACAAGTCTGTTATGGTCTCTTATGAAAAAGCTTGATAATATGTTTCGGTAACTTTTGACTTTTCGCTATTAAGATAATCATCTTTTACACAGAAAATTAACCAGAGTATACAGAAGCCGCTCTTCTTTCAGCATGAGGAGACAGCAAAGAGCCACTCTTCTAAGTGGAGATTTCTGAACTTCTAGAAAATAAAATTTAAGAACACTGTCCACAAAATGACATAGGAAAAAAAAAAGGAGGGAGGGCACAGAATCGTATTCTTCTTTTATTTGGAATACCTAAGCCTTGGACTTCTCAGAACATTGCTTGAGGTTCCTCAAGGAAACTAGAGAACTCAGAAGTTAGTCTCAAATGACTGTTCCCTGGCTACTTTATACAGCTACTTAGCTGCTGCCTAATCTTCTAGGCACTATCATTTAAAGATAGTTAATTATTTATACTAACAAGGAAATAATTTCAATCATTAATTGAAGCTGCTTCATATTCCTCCACCCTAAAAACACTAAGCAGCTGTGCCTCCTGAGAAAAAAAACCAAAAAAGCAAGAACAAACCAAAACAATCAAAACAGGAGAAAAGCTTAAGAGACAACTGAAAGTGGTTATGGTATAAAAACCAGATAAACGCGGCACGACCTTATTTTTATTTTAAAATTTTGATTAGTGAAAATCAAGAAGTCACTCCAATTCAGAAAGCAAGCCAGCATCTTCTGCAGATCCTGAATTTCAGTCATTTCTAGTAGATAGCATTCTCTTCAGTCCATAATTAACTACCTAATGCCAAACAAGACCCAGGTTTCCAATTCAATACCCATCATGATTACAATTTTCAAATTTTGTTGTAGAACACCTGAGACACCTCAAAGGCGAACAAACAAACAAATCTTTCCAATGCAACAGTCCAGAACAAATCCACATTCTGTGGCCCATGCATTAAAAAAAAAAAATAATTCCAAAACCAAACAAAACCACATAGATGCCATCTAATCAAATTATATTTTTTTTTCTCCTTCCAGTACAGTTCACAGTAGTTCTGGTTCCTACCACTTGACCGGGCTTTGCCCTAGTGATTGTTCTGTCTTCACATAAGTGTCATACAGTTCTCTCAAATGCAATAAGAGTTCCTCGAGGTTGTCTCCTGTCAATGCAGACAGTGCAATGACCCGGTCATCTATCTGTTCTTTAAGGAGTGGCAGATTGATCCTGGACTGAGCAAGGTCAATCTTATTCGCAATGACAACGCAAGGCCTCTCAGACAATCCTTTTTTATATTGCTCCAGTTCATATTTTAAGTCTTGCAGCTGAATCCATGGCTGAGACACAGAGAGATCCACCACATATAAGAGAAAGCCGCAGCGTTCAATATGCCTTAGGAAGGCCATCCCGAGGCCCTTGTTTTGATGAGCTCCTTTGATTAGGCCAGGAATGTCAGCAACTACAATGAGAGAAATTTCACAGTGAATTCAACAAAACAAAAAACCCCAGTCTTTTACTGGCCAGTGCAAATACTTCTAGAATTAAATCTCAATGCATCAATATTTAAGCATACCTCATGCTAAGTTTGGCTGCTATTATCCTTTAAAACCCCTAAATTTAGATTATTCCAGTGAGGACAGAATACAGAGTGCTAGTTTGATATTAAGGGCACACATAAATGAATCTGAAATGGGCTCTCAGCATTGTTTTGTTTGAAGTTCTTTGGAACTAGCAAGAATTCTACAGAACTACTAAACTTTCTTCTGCAGCATTCCAAAGAATAAGACAGGTGACACAAATTGCTATCAAGGCACACATAATGTACTACAATCCTTACCTGCTACTTGCTCATAGTCTTGATAGTGGACAATGCCAACATGGGGTTTTAGGGTTGTGAAAGGGTAGGCAGCCACTGCTGGCTTTGCATTGGAGATTGCTCTCAAAAGTGATGATTTGCCAGCATTGGGAAAGCCCACCTGGAATACAAACACTCACTAAAGCCACAGTTGTAGATTAATCCCAATAAAAAAACACTGTAAGCTTTTGCAGATGTGACAAGGTTCTTCGAGCATGAATATAAGAACGTTAATTTTGCATACTTAGTTCTGAAAAGCATCCTGGTTTCCCTTTTTTGTTTCTCCTAAAGCCTGTTTTATTTATATGTGTATTTTCTCATAACTGTTAAACAGATCAAACGTAGAAGGGTCCCCTTAACTTTTTTGTGACATCTGAAGTATTTACTTTGTTCAGAGCCAAACGTGTGAATACCATAAGATCTCTTTTACCCTGAAATACTACGACACTTTGTCCCGCACTTTCCATTTTATCTGTGTTCTCTAACCCCGATTTATTATTTTCCAAATTAATACAGAATTGGGTTTGCCCCTGATTAAGTAACACAGTTCGGCCTGTAAGTAAAAAGAATGCCTACAAGTTTGGGATTTTACAGCTCTTCATAGCCTTGACATCAAAGAATTAAATTGAAACTTGGTCTTCTGGGTAGAAGGCAAGAATTTAAACAAACCTATCCCAGAAATAAAACTACTCTGGGATGTTCAATAGTTGATATATGATCGCTACACAGATGGTCAATAATCCCCAGATGAAAGTAGATCAAATCCTAAATTCTCCTATTTGCTGATGTCAGACACACTGAATTCTTGAGGAAGTGAAGTACAGAACAGATTCATCTCAGATTTCCAAATTAGTGCTAAAGATGTGAGAAGTGAACCAGAGTGTCCAGCTGGTCAGAGAATTGATCCACCAATGACAACTTTTTTCTCAGACTCTAAATAAATTCACAAAGTTCTGCTAGACCAGACAGTTATTCTGCAGTTGTTGAACTACAGCAAGAACTCTTTGCAGCAAAGCATAATTTTAACTGCTTTACCAGCTGGTATTAAAACATTTCCATACTTAAAAATGAAAACAGCTTAAGCCCTAAATTGACTTAGCATTCATGTCTAAATAGTACTTTCGTTTCAGAGGATGCTAAATCTAGAACTAACACAGTCAAACGTTTAGTGCCTGTAAAAAGAGAAATGTAAGGATGAAATAGAAGATAATCTGCATTTTACCAATTTTCTTTTTTTAAAACAAGAAAACCAGAAATTAATTTAGAAGAACTCTCCATATTGTTCATCTGCCGAACCGGCAGACAAAGCCTGCTGTACATCATCAGTGAGTCTATTAATCACTGATGAATCTTGCACATTGCTTTCCTATACATAGTGTTGATTTTAGCGAAAGTAGGATGACGTCAAGTAGCAAGAGACTGACAGCTCTGCAAATCATTTTGGACACCCTTCTACCAAGTAACAGCAAGACAGCATTGAGTTGCATCTCTAAACAAGCAAGCCAAAAGGCTAACAAAAATGTTATCAAACATTATTTCTTCAGTCAGTCAAGTATCATCCTACAACGATAACCTGAAGAACCACAGCAACACTCACCAATCCTGCATGAGCTGTTGTCTTGAGTTCCAGATGGAGGACCCTTTCCTGACCCGGCTCTCCTGGAGTAAATGATGTTGGAGCTCGGTTTTCATTGGAAAGAAAAAAGCGATTACCTTTCCCTCCAGCTCCTCCATAAGCTGCAACATACTCTTCACCATGTTGAGTGAGGTCAGCCACAACCTTCCCATCCTCTTTAACCAATGTACCTACAGGGACCTTAAAGTAAAGAGAGATACAAGCATTACACTGCAGCCTAAAGTCTGCAGCAGAGCTGTCTTCAGCAGATCCTTTACCAGCAGATTTTTTGAAATTTAATACTCTGTATTCTCAATCTGAGGAATCCCAAAAGAGAAGTGGACTTCATGAGGCTCAATTTCTGGACCCAAATGGCACTGTCAGACGTTTACACTTCATTGAAATGTTAACAGTACTATAACTCTCTTTCTCTCCTTTTACTCAAAGAAGCCTAAGCACAGTAGTGAGCTAAGAAATATTGTAGGCGTGCACCAAAACAGGCACGTTGAAGAAAAAAAAAAAAAACCAAACAAAAACCATGAAAGAAAAAAGTCTGCTCCTGTTTGAGAAGTTTTGTGTTCGGATTGCTCTAGGCATATGAACCCTAGAAGTAAAGCAAATCAGAATTGTATTTGTTTTGGCCAGATGTACCTTCCAAAGAAGTCTGATTTTTTTTACAAACAAAGCAGCTTGATCTGCCTGTGTGCCAACCAGCGCTGTCTCAGCAGAGACAGCACACAAGGCTCCCTGAAAAAAAGCACATGAGATTTTCTCACAATAAGGTCATCCAGCTTGAAAATCAGCCATGTTAATACAAAGCTAACACACTAGCACACAACCTAAATTTACCTACTTTAACATACATGTATGCACCATTAGCTCCGTAACAGTTTTTGCTTCCTCCTTTCTCTCCGTGAAAACCCTGATAGAAGGGGAGGACTGAAGAAAGTGATTTCATTTGCTGGTCAGCTGTAAAGCAAAATACGCGTATTTTAAACTCATTGTGTTAGTACAACAGGCACAGAAGAACAACCTTTTGACTGTTCTTTCCCTTTTTGAATATTGCATGAATGCATATCCTATTTACTGTCTAACAACAACATATCAGGGAAAACTAATCTTAATGTAAGTTGTGATGAAGTTTATCTGCCCTTACTTAGGTTTAACAACGATGTACTACATTATGTGGTCATTCCAAATTCAACCATTCCAAAATCCTCTGGAAAATTCATTTGCTAAATTAGCAGATTTTGCAGCAGGGTGGTGGCAGAAGCAGCTTTATACATCTCAAGAGTAAAATTTGATCAGATCCCAGGCTTATCACAACATAGTGATGCACCTGCCACTAAAATGTCTGCAAAATATCTTGATTTTCAAAATGCTTTCTAAGTCTGTCAGTGTCATTTATGTCCCTGTTAACACAGCTCAGGACAAAGCTTGAAAAGTAAAGACATCTTATACAGAAATAAATAACCATTTTAACATTTTTTACATTTACCAGCTCCCACCATACATACAGTGTGCTGTGGGGTTGTTTTTGCTGGGGGGTGAGGTGTTAAGTGATAAAACAACATAAACCAGAACAGATTTAGTGAGTCTTACCTTTCAAAATTACATGACCCCCGTCACCTCCATTTCCACCATCAGGACCTCCAAATATTTTTCTGGGTTCACTATAAAAAGAATGACCCCCTCCTCCTCCTTGTCCTCCAACCACACGCACTTTACGGTGATCCACAAAATAGCGTGTCTGTAACAAGGATGGGTTTTGTACCCTTTAAGTACAGTTTATCAGAGTCACCTTCCAACAAGTTGACTGTTATGCAAAACTTAGTAATATGCAGACCTGCTATGTCACGATGAGTTCCATTCAACCGCAAAAAAAATAACAAAGAAATCAGAACTCTGCTGTCATTCACAGATCAAATAAATACAGCATACTAAGTATAATATTAAAGAAAAACAGATTTAATTTTTCAAGTATTTTTAGGAATACCCTTAAAGTTACCTGCCTGAGGCTATGTCGATATAACCTAATGCAGCAGCTCAGATAT
The DNA here is from genome assembly GCA_013396915.1 of Stercorarius parasiticus. Taxonomy (NCBI): domain Eukaryota; kingdom Metazoa; phylum Chordata; class Aves; order Charadriiformes; family Stercorariidae; genus Stercorarius; species Stercorarius parasiticus. The sequence goes on from VWZL01004408.1 coordinate 264,465, forward strand.
CAAAAGTGCCAAATTCACATTCAGGGAACTAATAACAGGAAAAGTATCCTTTTAATAGATTTATATAATGCTGACAGGTAGCTCAAGACGGCTACCACACGATAAGCCAAAGTCTCTCAGTAACTGTGTTCCTACTCATGAAAACAAAAATTTAAAAAGTTATATACATAAACATTTTACTTCTTTAAATCGAACTGAAATTTGCAAAAAAGACATAGTGCATGTATGGCAGGGATATTCTCATACAGACTCACACTTTCTGTAACAGCTGATGAAATCAAGGCAAACTTCGATCTTCTAACAATCAAAAAAAGTATTAAAGACAAAGAATAGAAAGTATTTGCAAACAAAGTAAGCAAAGGAAATCTTAACATATACCACAACCTGTTGCTCAAGGGCTAAAAAAATATAGTGTCAAGAGAATTCCAGATCTTGGCTCTATTTCTGACGCTAACTTCTGGCTATCTCACGTCTGGCAAACTAATTATGCTGCACTATGTTTCAGCTTTTCTGTCAGCAAGGTCTGATGATATTTACCTATCTCCAGGAATTGGGCTGAAATCCTCAAGGGAAAGTACCAGAGAAGTACATTCATACAGGCAGCTGAAATTGTTTATATATCAGGAATGAAAAGAGAAAGCATGACCTTGACTCCGGTAACATTCAAATTCTGTCAATTAGTAGGGGACTTCATAATGAGAATGAAGACTAAGGGTCACTTCAATTAAATAGCCCAAACAGTATTCGAGGGAGAAAAAGCGTTATTAGCATTATGATACCAAAATGAGAAACTGAAAAAAACCAAACCAACTTTAACTCTTGATAGTTAAAAGTTATACTACGGCCAGTAATTTCTTAAAAAGCCTCTTTTAGAAAAGTATTTGGCACCCCCACACGGCGAGACAGGAAACTATCGCTTTACATGGGAAAAAATTTATTGATCATTAGAAAATAAGGTTTTCCGTAAACGCGTAAAAAGACTACGAAGAAAAAGTTCTAGGACCTTGCAGTTTCTCTGACATAAAATACTGTCTGTTTGGCAGCTGGCTACTGTGCAAGACTATAAAGCTAGTGAGAAACAAAACGGTATTTTAGCTTTAAATCTACACAGGACTTTCTGCTTTCCCGACCTATGGGTGCTTCCAGTCGCGGCTCAGGGCACCCGTACGGCTCCTGCGGTCCCTCCGAACACCGGGAACGACACACGACAGACTTATTTCCTCACTATTCAAAAACTTAATCCGATTTTAGAAAAACAGTCCCTCACATCAGGAGCACATACCCGATCGCTGTGAGGAGAGAACGGCAAGGAGCGGCTAAGCTGCTTCCTGAGGCGCCTGGCAGGTGACCGCCCAGCAAGGTAACCGCACTGCCCACCGACAGCTCGTTTAATTCAGAACTTACCAGTTTCCTTTCCGAAATGACTCTTTTTTGCCTCAGCCGCC
>VWZL01004408.1:266312-284170 GCA_013396915.1 Stercorarius parasiticus
GTGGAGAAAGTCGGCTGCCGGCCCCCCGCCGGCACCGGCCTGAGGAGATGGAGGAGGGCCGGCCTCCACGGGGCCCAGCCACCCAGCACGGCCCCAGCAACTGCCGGGAGGGCCCGGCACAGCAGCAACATGCCGCTGACAGCAACCGGCAAGGNTTGTCGTGCCTCGCAGCTGCCGCTACAGGGCTAGCGTCGATCCCGGGCGCCGCGTACGCACAAAGTCTGTGGTACCCGTGAGGGATGAGTGTAAGANCTGGCTGCGGCATCTGAGGTAACATAGTGCCGCCCGTGGGGCTCTGCCACTGACCCACGGGGGTCTCTGCCCTTTGAGGTGTCTCCCTCAGCTCCTTGAGGAGACAGTCTACCCCTCAGCCCCTTGAGGAGTCTCCCTCGGCCCTTGAGGAGCCCTGCGCCATCAGTCCGCCTACCGCATGCCTTCCCCTCCGCACTGTGAGGTGAGCTCTTACCTACACACACCCACTCTGCGCACACACAGCGTCTGATCTTCACACATCAAACAACTGGAAAGCTGAGACCAGCTTTCGTCATATATAATTATCTATGAAGTGTATCGGAAAAGTTGGGGAGAGGGCGCAGCTCAAAGGAATCTCCCCTTGTCTGTTGTTTCCATTCAAAAGTCCATGTCATAAGAAAAGTGCCACCAACTTTGTTTTCAGATAATTTTTAACCTAAACAATTTTCAAGCATTCTGTATTACAAAACAGAAAATGATACAATTAATGGAAGAGGTCAAAATGCTGGCATCACTTTGTTTCCACATTAATACATAAAAATGGGCAACACATTAAATAAACATTTTGTTATTAACAATTATAAATATTAACACCAAAAATCATGTATAAATTAGGAAATAAATGTACAAACTATTTCCAAAGTGCTCTTTCAAATACATTATATACACGACATTCAAGAAGTTCTTAATGTAAGACATTTCAGATTGATGTAATGTTGCTGTTTCATTTTAAGTGTTGTTCATATTCTCTCAAAAGTATTTCAGCGCTTTCAAAAACCACATAAAAGGCATAATTCCACGCTGGCAAAGCGCAATATTGCATTCTTCTGACTACCTGTATTATTAATTTATTGTAAAAAAAAACAATCTTACTTCCTTTCTGTTCCTTGCTATTTGAGAGTACTTATTTATATGAAAACACCAGCAGGGAAGATGAGAGAAATGTGAACTGACTAAAAAAAGGTCTTCTATTTTCATCAGTAATTTAAATTATTAATGTAGCAAGGGCAGTGCTTGGACAACATTTAATAGTAAACTCTTCATCTGTCCGGTTAAAGACTTTCCTCTACAGAAAAAAAAAAATAATTAATTGAGAGACCTTTTCTTTTCCTGGTGGTCTCGGTTTTTCAAAATATAAAGTACTAGAACTTGAAATCCCATAAATACACCATTTCAGACAAAGAAAAGGAGAAAATCCTACAGAGAATGTATTGTAAATTTGCAGTTAATCTCGTATTAAAAAATGCTTATGGAGTATAGTCATCCTAGCCTTTTGCCTCAGAGAAGTTTGGTATTTCCTTCAGCACTTCTATAAGCACTTCACAAGTGCTTTTTTCAACACTTTATAAGAACATATAAAACTGAATTGAAGTGACTTACATTGTTCACACTGGCTTTTACATACCACTAGTTTTTATTTCTAAATTCTCCCTCTATAGGTATTCTCTCACTGGTTGACCCCATTAATAGTTCCCCTCTCTATATGCATAATATTGTTTCACAATTAAAGCTGAATTTACTTGCTTATCTGCAATAAAGATGGATTTTTTTCCTTTTACTTCTGACCTATTTCTGTCAAGCTACAAGAGAAAAATAGAAGTGATGATGAGCTGTTAAGAACAGTCAACCAAGAGATTTGACAATATTTATGGTTACAATACTTGCTGGAAAATCTGAGCAGGGGCAATGGAAGAATCAGAAATAAAGAAGGATACCAGCCACCTGCTTGCAAAATTTGGCATGAAAATGTATATGTGAGTTATAAAATTTGGAGTAGCATTTTTAAGACTGGAGTTCTGCCAGATGTTTTTCTCAGCTAAGCACAATATGAAGCAATATTGACATCCAGTAGGCTGACACTGCAAATCTCGGAGCGCTCTTCTATTTTTCTTTCCACAATACAAATACTTTAGCTTACATGGATATATAAAAGGTGCTGCTTGTGATTAACATTTCCTTGAATATAGGTTTTGATCCTCTTTCTGTACCTTTTAAAACAGAAATGTGGACTTATGCAGATTACTGAATTATAAGACTTGGGTAGGTAGGTAGGTAGGTATTACAGAAATTGCAGTTAATTTTATTTTTTATCATATAGTATAGAACTGTCTTCACCTAAGGAATGTATCCATCCCCTTATTCTTAAGAAGTAAAGTTAAGAGCCATGGATTTGAGAGGCTGGCAGGTAATCTTCAATGCATTCAGTTAAAAATGATCAATAACCTACCACAGGATACTTCGCCTGGACTGAGATATGACTGAATGGCTTTGTATTGAGCCAGACTGCAGAATAACCTGGCTGTTTTCCAGAATGGGCACAACTGTGATCAAATGATCCTAAAGCTATTTAGAAACATCAAGAATGGGACGGGGTGGGGGGTAAATGAAAAAACTTCTGCATTGTATCAACATACAGTACTATACACACTACCAAATATCAAACCATTAAAGCATTGTCTTGTTACCAGTAGTGCACTGCTTCATATCCAGCATGAAATGAACACTGTTCACATACAGACGCTGCTTTGTGCTAAGGGGTAACCAACATATTACAATTAATCAAAACTGCCTGTACATCCAGTTCAAAAGATGGAGATACTATTGAAATGAATCTGACACAGGATTGTATTCTCTTATTGCTGATAATTTCCATATTGTCCCTATAAAAAAGAGAAATAAAAATGTTGGAGAATAATATATCAGAGGTTTACAAACAGTGAGTTAAACAATTTCTTTTGGTCTATGAATTTTGAAAGACCCACTGAACTATCACCAATATGCCTGCACCAAATTATCAGATAGATTTATATGTGGAGCTAACAGCTAAATCTGCTTTTTCATAGCAGAGATTTAGACAACTTACCTGCTCATAGCCATAAGGCCTCTGTTGCTGAGCGGATGGGCCTGTCTGAGAAGCTCTGTAACTTCCGTATTGCTGCCCCTGTCCCTGTTGGTAGCTGGAATACTGTGAAGAGGCTCCCTGTGCAGGACCTGAGAAGGCAGTGAAATCTATTACTAAGGCTTGATTTGCTAGGGGGAGTTCTTATGGTTAACATAATGTAAAACATGCTAGGAACAAAGTAAGCTCTGCAAGTATGAACTGTGAGTAAGTTTTGCCTCAACCTCCCCTCAAGCTTTACACTAGAAAGTGTTAATACTAATAATGATCTAGTTGCAGCAGTGTAAACTTCAGGTTTTAAGCTTTGTGCAGAAAATGTGATACGCTTTTAAGTGATTTGTCTCCCTGAAATCTGTATTGGCACAGCTCAATTATTACCTATATGCAAGCTACCTGGCCTTTATTTTAGTAACAATTGCACATTTAACTTATTTACTCAGGCTGTGCCACCATAAGCACTGCTGACCAGGCAGAACATTAGAAATTTCTTGCTTATAGAGATGCTTTTAAAAACCATGTAAATCAGACATACAACTGCACAAGGATATTGATTTCCTTTTATTTGGGACTGTATATATAGACTGCTATATGCACTTACTTTTTAGCATTATTGGTGGATTTTTGTGAAGGAGAACCTTTAAAAAGAGGAGGCCAGATTTTAACATCATAAACTGAATTTCGTGTTTCATTTCACAGAGCATGTCTGGTTTGAGTAGTCCAAACTACTAGTACTGCAGTGTCAGGTGTTAATAATTTAATTAAATTTTTAGGCATGTAGGTTCTACTTCACGAGAACTTACATTTCTAGAATGAGTTTGCTGTTTATATCAACATCAATTTATCAAGTTTGGTTAACATTGCCAGTTCAAGGTCAAGTACCATCACATCTGGGAGATCCACCAGAAATCCCTTGCCTTGAAGCTAGGATACAGATTATTCCAATCTCTGCAGACCCTGTTTTTGTACTAAATAACCCAAAATGGTTTTTTTCTCCCAAAGGCTGAGGATATATACAATCTGCCTCTAATCGGTCGGAAAACTCAGACAGCCATCAAACTCAGATTCTTTTGATGACAGTGGGCAACTCTGCCCCTGGTGACCTAAAGGGTTCAAAAGCCTGTTCAAAGCACTTCCACTTTTTTCCTTTCACTTCAGTCCCTCACCAAGGAACAAAACCCCGATGATGTTGCAAGAAATCTTAGTGAGGGAGTAGTGGTTCTCTGGATTGTTGATGTTATTTTTTCATGTCAGTTCAGAACTATTAGATGTGTAGGAGGCCTGAGCATCCAGGCAGTCACCTTCTGCTGACACTTACCAAGAAGTCAACATGATGCAAAAGTGTGTTTTCTAACTTTCTGACTTTCTTTCCAAAGAGAGTGGGATGCAGGATGCTAACATAACAGTATGGAATGCAGTGGTGCTATACTAACATATCTTACTGCCCAGAACCCCTTTTCATGCTATGCTCTGTGGCTAGTTTTGGTATGTGGATGTCCAAGGTTAATCAAGGAAATAGTTTACAGCGTAATTTTAGCTTGGCAATGGAGGTGTCAGGATGAAGTATTGCAAAAACTTGACTGGTCAGTGACAGTTTTCTTACCATATCCTTGCTGTTGTCCTGGGTAACTTTGTTGATTTGGGTATTGCTGCTGGGAATATGTTTGCTGTTGTGCAGCACCCTGTTGGTACCCTGCCTGCTGCTGGCTGTACTGAGAATTTCCTAGAGAGGGAAAAATTGAAATAGTTTATATGTTAGAGATGTTTAGTTTAGAGGTTAGAGATGAAGCAGGTATTTCACTGTACATGCAAATCATAAGGAAAACAAAGAAGCCTTGGTCTGGAACTCATAGATGAGTACTCTTCAGAAACAGATGTCTACATTTTGCCTGTCATGATGAGTTTATTTCTTCAGTGATTTTTAGTTGTTTTGAACAGGAGAGAGTTGTTTATTTATACACATCACTAAACAGGCAAACAAGCAACCTGTTCCCCAAAGGATTTTTTTTAGCCCAGAAGTGTTTCAGAAGAAAAACACAGAGTCACAGAGAAATTGCAAGTCATATTTTACAATTTCATAAGCATTTCATTAGTATTTTAGGGGATTAGAGCCTTGCTTTACAAAGATTGCCAATGTATTTTCCTACCTCCTTCATAATAATGTTGTGTAGAGTCGTCAAACGACCTGTCATAGCTCTGCTCAGTATAGGATGACTGCTGATAGGCATAATCACCATGTCCTACAAGGAATTGCAAAGATTTATCAGGTACATTGTTAATATTACTAGAGATATATTGTTGAATACATACATTATGAAGCTGCTTATACACAAAGATGAGGCTAAGAGGAAGTACAGACCCCTTGGATAGAAAGTTGAATACATGTCAAGGAAAACCACACCTATGGATAAATCTCTTGCATTTTCGAATCCAAACTTGGCTTTGTGCTCCTTTTGAAGCAGTTTGGATAGCAGGATGCGGTGATGTGTGTGTTTGTGTACCAGGCTCCCATGCCCCGGGATTAGAATTTTCTAGCATTTAAACTGGAAATGAATCTTAATGGATTTGCCACGTCCTTGGATGTGGCAGTCATGCTGGTCTACACTTCAGCAGTATTACAGTGACTACAGCTCAGAGGAATTACCATCTGGATAATATTGCTGATTCATAGGTTCTGAGGAGCCTTGTCCATGACTGTACTGTTCACTGTAATATTCTTCCTGACCCATGTACTGCTGCGAGGAACCTGCAAGGCAAAGACAAGAGAGAGCAAACTGAGTCCATAGACTCCTAAGGGATGGGTTTTTCTTATCTGATCTTTTTTTTTAAAGAAAGCAGTGTTTACATCAGGATAAGTAAATAAGCTATGTATGTTGAGAGCAGTTTCAAAGATGTTTTGCTCACTAGAAAAAGGAAGTAAATTTGTAGTGTCAGAAAAAGCTGGTTGAAACTGAAATTACGCAATGGTTGGTAACATGTCCTAAAACCATTCACTTCTCTGGCAATACCGAAAGTAATATCTACATTTCATCTACTAATTGGAGTTATTAGAAAGCACAGGAATATATTCCATGCTCAAGAGCACAGACAGAATTAAATATATTTTAATTAATGTATTAATTTGTTTCTTAGCAAAATTCAGTTTATGTTAGAATCAGTCTAGCAGCTTTATTACCTCTTAGAACTTTTTCCAGAGAGGTCTTAGAGCATGGTAGTTATCCTCTGGTGTTTTCCTTTCCTTGGCCTAATTTTTCGTACTAATTGCTGGCAAACTATATCTTCTTTGCAGAAATGTGTTCCTTGTTAACTGTGCCATGTTACGGCTGATCCAATACCATTTGAAAGAACTGAAAAGATTCCCAGTGGCTTGAGTGAGATGTATGTCAAATTGTTCATCTTTTCTTTAGAGATATATGGTCCCTTTTAGACAGAATTATTTTTCTAAACACCTGAAATAATTAAATAGATAAATCTTGAAAATAGATTAAAGTTCATCTGATTGTCATGATACTTCCACCATTCGAGATTTCCTCTGTTCCCGGATGAGATTCCCTGCTGATAAACGTGACTTGGAAATTTTGTTGACTGACTTACCCGACAGGACAGACTGCATATCATCAATCTAATAATAATTATATCAACAATCTAACAACAGATTTTACCTTGCTGTGAAGCTCTGTAAGGGCCCATTGGTCGCTGACCCATCATGCTGTTGCCCTGGTTGCTCTGGCTCATCATGGCAATGGAGGACTGCCCCTGGTAATGCTGGCTGCCTCCTTGCGCCGAGTTGTAATGTGACGTTGCTGCTTGCTGGTGCATCATGGAGACTACAATGTACATGGAAAACACTGTTTTCTAAAAGGATGTGATAGTTCTCTCCCTATTCTCTTTGGAAGCAAGTTAAAACCTTCAACTAACATGCATCCTGATAATTCTATGAATTTTCCACAGGGGGAGATGTTTTCCTATTCCATGTATTTAACTCTTCTGCACTGTAATCCAGAAAGGATGTTATTACATGGTCAGTTCTTGCCATTTGCTTCAGTCACGCATTTAAAAATACATCTAGACTTGATTATTATTGGTTTATTTAAAATAATGTAATCATTATTACAGTAGGATTAAAGAAAGACATAAGAACTGATGCTTGTTCCTCTCTACCTCCTGACTAATTCATTGCTGCATTTCTTTTCTAATCAACTCTTCTATCTTATTACACAGTTTCAATAAACTGACATTCTAGGATTTCTTTGATCCCTAAATTTCATATTGTCGGAAAGAATTATTAAGCATTGGGCATCCCATTCAATACTCAGTAGCAAACATTTTTACAAATTAAGAGATCAATTCCAAGTTGTCAGATAGTCTCTCTATGCCCTGCAATTAGTGTGAAGTATCAATAAAATAACAAAAAAGGGGTAGTAATGTACAAAGAGTAAATGTGTAATGCTCTTTGGCAGGCTCTTTCAGCTAGGATAAAGGTGCTTCTCCGATCCCTCCCACAGCTGAGGGATTTGCTACCAGGGGCTATCAGATGGTGCTGCTGCACTTTGAGCTAGCTCTCTTTTCCCCAGCTCATTGCTAACCATAGCAAGTCTGTGTAAGTTAAAGCAAGTCTGAAACTGTTCTGACTTACACTGGTGCCTGGCACCTTGAAATTCAGAGATGTCTTAAAGCTGTCTGCTCCTCTTGTATGTTTGTCGCTGTCTACAGAAAATATTTACAGAACAAATTCATGTGTGGTAAACCTCTGAGGTCACTGAAAAGTCAAGTTGGCCCAGAAGGAGGAAGAGGGAGTTTACCTGGATTAGACTGCATGTTGATGTTTGTTCGAGAGACATAATTGCCTATTGACCCCTGGCCTTGCATTGGCACATTCTGAGATGCAGGCACTGTATGGCTATAACCAGGCCCAGTTCCATGACTGCTGACAGTCATACTCAGAGAGGTCGTGGGCATAGTGTTCTGGCCTGACTGCTGCATAGACACGTGATTGGGACCTAGAAAAATTAAAGAGAGCAACAAGAAAATCTGTGCTATTATTGGCAACGTACAGTGAGCATTAAAGCCCTCACGGCCTTTCTAAAATACCTTATGATAAGGCAAAACAAAACAAAAAAAAATCCTCATTATTAAAATTCTCCGTTATGTACAGGCAAATTAAAACTGCCTACTGCACAGTTAGAGTGATCCCCCTCTTCCTGGCAGCCAGATCCAGGCTGTACAGAATTGCAGACAGGAAGAACAAAACCAGCAGCAATGCCCTACAACCAGTTCCTCACAGGCAGCAGAATTAACAAATGCCAGTAATTACAGATACTTCAGAAAATACATGGACTCTGGAAACATCCCAGCCTTCGCAAATTTGTCCCTTCCTTCCTCCTGTCCTGCTGGTGATTCCTCTTCCCACCTCACACAGATGGTGACAATGGGAAGGCTGAGACTTCACACATTGCTGCACCCATCGGTTCCTTTATAACCAACCAACCTTCTCAGATGGGGCTTGTGAAGTGCCGACGGACCCTCTCCTGAGAGGACAACCTCGTCTCTCCCTCTCCTGAAGTTTGACTTGACTCCTCAGACTTTTGGAAGATAAATTTTCCAAGTTACCATAATAATCCCTGTATTCCCTTTCCAAAATCACCATATTTAATCATCAGACTGCTCCAATTATACCCTGGGTTTGTATTATCCTGCTTACCTGTCAGTATGATTTTTTTAAATTCTATTGCTGTTGGGTAACTAAAATTGGGGAGAATCTGGCTCTTATTTTTTGTTGTTTGTTGCTGTAAATACTTTTGTGAATGAGTTTTGGAAAGTTGTTTTCATTGTGTATTGTTACTATCTAAATTGTGATAATGTGTATTGTTGTCTATCTAAATTCTGCTGTATTGTTGTCAATCTAAATTAATTTAGGTGGAATGGAAAACATGCAGCATCTCCAGAAGAGACAGAATTATGTTGTAATGTTTAGATAATGATATTTTAATTCACCGTTACTACGTGTATCTACAGCCTCTGAAAAACGTGTCTAATTCTCTTAGTACACGCCTCATTAATTACTCTTAATGGTATTTATAGACATCAAAATGAGAAAATTGCTGCAGATTATTATATTTCCCTGTGATGGAGAGATGCAAGCAGTATTTTCAACACGAGATAAAGAGTCAGCTCTACTGAAATCAGCAGAGCCTGGTCAATATGCCAGAAGAGAGATCTCGCCCTGTGTTTTGCTCCAGTTTTTGTATGTCTTGCAAAGCTGATACTTCTTGTGCAACACAAGACCACTTGGTGTTTGAATGGAGCTAGCAGCTGCTTTGAGTGAGAGATGGAGTGAAGTGAGTGTTGGTAAACCTTGCCCTGTTTGCGTGGGAAAACTTAAGAGAATCTTGGCCTTCTTCAAAGCAAAAAAAAAAAGTTTGGCTACTTTGTGTTTGTAAGGGAAAATATGAAAGCATGACCAAAAGTGTTTAAATAAAAACACTAAAACAGATAAATACAAAGCACTGAACCTCTTTCATACTTTTATGAACCTAAGGCAGTTGGATTATTCTTTGAAAGGCCTCATTCATGATTTCTGAACAGTTAAAATTCTCAGTTGGGCCCGATTCTGTCCGGAGGCAGCTGAGTTTCCCTGGTTGGTTTATGGAATCTATTGGATTTGCCTGCAGGGCTGTGCCATGAGGAATCACTGGCTTGTGGATGGTGGACTACTTGAAATCTCAGTGGGTTGGGTTGTTTTTTAGCTTGTCCCCATCAACAGAATTATCATTACAATTGAGCTAGCTGCCACTATAGAGAGTTACAGTGTATGTAGGGAATTACCTAGCTACTGTCCTGCAGAGGTGATGCCTGTAAAGTCCTGACTGAGGACAATAAAGAATAGAATGTAGTAGTTTCTATGGCTTCTTCCCTGTTCTTCCCTCTCTTATAAAGCTGCACCTGTTCATTACAGACTTTCATCTCTATTGCCATTAGATGAGAAATTTTCACAAGTATTAGAGCCCTATATATATTTGAACTGTTTGTGCATATTTACTCCTGATTTCCAAAAACCACTGTCCAGCAATTGTTGACTGATGTGAAATAATTTCTCAGGCTCAAAGGCTATCTACACATCCAGACTGCGGTGTCATCTAGCATCGTTGTGCTCACTTGATTCTAGCTGGCACAAAGACAGTAGCAGGAGAGGCTGGGAACCACGGAGTGTCCCCAGACCCCAGGGTGTGCAGATCCCAGTCTCACAGCAGGGACTGGCAGCAGAGCACATGCCATCACTGCTGCTGTCACCTAGGCTGTGTCGTCAGTCACACCTTCGTTTTGAAGTGCAGCTGTGTCCTCAGCCTGGCTTACAGTGGACTGACATTTTCATGATAAAATACCTGGCATTATGCAGGTGACGGAGTCTCGGTGACTGGGCAGAGATTGAACCACCCTGAGACCCTCCAGCTCAGGCTGGGTTTTAGCACTGGGCTGGGGCAACATGAGGGGAAGACCCCTGGCTGCTCCTGTTCTGCCATGACTCGAGTCTTCAGGACTGCCAGTCTGGTTCTTTCCATCAGCACTACATTACTATCAACAACTGGAGGGTAGGGGGCAAATAAGAAACCAGCAGCAATAACACTGAAAATATAGATTCTTAGTAAAACAAAACAATGTTTTGACTGACTTATTATAATACTTATACTAGGTAATAACTCTTTCAAAAAGAAGGCCCAGTTAAATTTATTAAGTTCACTTTACAAGCTGTAACTGTTTAAAGGAGGTACCTCATCCATTAGTTTAAAAGGTACTATCAGCTTGACCACAAATAGATTTTTAAAAAGTCAGAAGTAATTTCATGGCTTCTGTCTGCTCTTGAGTCCCCCTGCCAAGGTCTGTGATTTTACAATCAGATATTTCTATTTATAGAAACAGTTTTCTCTCTCTGTCACTCTGGGAAAGACCCACAGAAACAAGAACTGACAAAATAACTATGAACTACAAAATAAATAAACACATTATTCATACTATAAAATGCACAGAGTAAAAAAAAATAAATTGTCTTTCAATTAGTTTCTTTTCAGTTGCACGACCAAAAGAAACAAATAGACAAAGTGTATTATCTTATTCACATGAAACCTCTGTGCAAACTCTTTGGCTATGTAGTACAATCTCTGCAAGCCTCTGTAGAGGACAAAGACTGATGCAACACCAAATTGTTTTTAAGAAGGCATGTACCATGGAAGGTCTTTGCAATCTAAAGGCTTGGTTGTGCGGTTAGTCATGCAAGCAATTCCATTTTACCCTGTCCAACCCCACCACTTCCAAGAGAAAAATACCACAATATATCACTTTTCTTACTAAAAACTTGGATGCATCTTTACTTGGTGATTTTCATTATGCATTTTTTTAAAAATATTTTTAATTTCTCCCCTAGAAATACTATGCAGATTGGAGTCCTTGCAGAAGCCAACATCATTACTGACTGTAGCCATTTTGTGATGATTTCAGCATGTGCCTGCAATCCCCATATGCCTGAAAGGTGAGTTAGGAGAGGTCTTTTACAGCTCTGTAAGTATATTCTGCATTAATGATTTTGTTGCCAAGCAACAGCAAAGCAGCACAAAGGGGACCGGAGCTCACCATTGCTAATCTGACTCTGCATGAGGGAGGAAGGAGGAAGGCCCGTCCCAATGGCATCACTGAGATTGCTCTGTGAATGGAGAGATTGGTTGGATGCACTCTGAGTCATTCCTCCAGGGCCCAAGTTTATGTTTTGCGTTGGTGGCTGCAAATAACAAGGAGGAGAAGCACATTTTTGGTTAGGTTTTAATTAGAAAAATAATAACCCCCAAATTAGCCTGACTATGACTAAAAACTGCCTCAACTAAATATGTGCTTCCTTCACTTTTTGGGCTTGCTTGCGTAAACCTTTCTTCGTCTGACTACTGCGTGAATGACATTCAGCACCACACTGAGAAGCCGACAGGCAGCACAGCGGAGATCTTAAAATTGGGCTTAGAATAGAGTCTAGCTTCTGTGCCCGTTCTTCCGTACTCACATGAATTTCATTTTGTGCTGGTCAGAACCTAACTGCTGAGGGGGTATGCATGAGCAAAGACGATACACAAGTGTGTTGACAAACTGACCTTTGCCAAGTATAAAGCTCTGCTGTATTTTATGGGATACCTCCAAAATCAATCCATTTAGCAGGAATAACACAATGTTTAAAGACAAACAAATGCCCAAACGCTGAATTAGATTTTTGACATAAAATAGTGGCATTTTTTCCTGAGTAAAGAATACAGTATGAATAGGTAAAGAATAATGAATCTGGAAGAAATGGAGCCCAATCATATCTGTACCACTGCAGCATTTGTAGTATATAGAACTTGAGCTACGGAGACAGAGATTAACACAAATGTCCCAAATAATGTGTTTTAAACACAGTAAAAGTAACTTTTGTTTAGTGGCCTACTTGACTGCTTCAAAGCTTTTACTAAAAAATAATACTAAAAAATGGTTTATAGACAGTGATCAGTAACAGAATGAAAGACCGTTTCCCTCTGGCTTAGTCAATGTATCTGATGGTAGCACGGGTACTTACAGCAGGAAGCAAGGACTGCATATTCTGGTTAGAATCTGCTATTGTTGCCAAGTAAACCAGGTTTCTGTGCAAGATTTGTTGGTATCTACAGAATAAGGAGTAAAGCTTATTTGGAAAGGGTTAACAATACAGAAAATTCCAAACCTGTATCTTTTTTTTTTTTCTATTTACAAATGAGTACTTCAATTACATTAGCCCACTTTTCATCTGTCATAATAAATAGCAATAGTAGTGACCTGTCTCTGTGCTGTCATGCTTTTCATTAAGGATCGGTGTGTTCAACACCTCTTTTACAAATGGGTACGCTTGGGGGAAGGGAGAGGTGAAATACACTCTCTTTGAAAGCGGTTTGAACTGTGAAGCCAGGACCTCACTCTTTGAGTACTGACACCCGGGCAGCTGCTGAACAATTAGCCACTTCTTCCTCTGTTTAACAAGGTTCCTAGTAGTAATGAGATTCCAGAACTCCAAAAAAAACCAAAATCTGTTTGCCCTGCCAGCAAGCTTAGAAGAACAAGCTTTTTTTCAAGAGTACTCTAACTGGAGTGTTTACTCAAGTAAGCACCACCAGAACCATTTGTGCTCCTTCACAGTTCTCGATGAACTGGAAAACCTCCTAATAAAGAACAGAAGGGCATCCAAAAGCAAACAGCTGTGCTACTCAGCAAAGGGAAGAGTCAAACTTTTGGAAACAGGGAGGGTTCCAAGAAAGCAAGAAAAAATGCTTTTTTAGCATGAGTTTTCTTCTGATAAGGGGAAAATGGCTGGGAAGTGGCAAAAATGAAGCTAGAATGGTGACGTGACTTCTCTAAAAAAGGTATCTTGTTTAGACTGTTTTTTTGAAAGTACGGCTTTCTAGGTTTGGCCCCGTAACCTGACCTTTCATGGGGCAGATTGTCTATTCTTCCTGACTGAGATTTTACCCCTCGAGTTTATAAAAGTAATTTGCTTTCACGATTAGGAATAATAAGCAATGCTACAAACTGCTATGTCTACATGCATAGTGTTTTAGCCATAGATAACCACATGGCTGATCCTTAACATTGAATTATTTTCTGATGAAAATGCGTTATTAACTTAGTACCTGATTCTACTTTTATTTAATGAATCTGCACAGAGCAAGTGGTCCAATAACCATAATTATTTGTAATTATTTTAATAAATGATTTGTTAAAAATATTGTAAATACTAAATACTCAAATGCTTCAGAAAAAAACCTCTGTGCCAAGAACAATATACATTTCTTAATACAAGTGAATCTAAAAAAACAGTCCAACTATTTTCTCAGTGATCAGTGAGCAGAACTGTTCATAACACTGTTCTTGAGGACACCAGAAATTTCTAACATACTCCAAAACTTGCAATACTCACTGAGTACATTCTGCAGTTTTCCCCTTGCTCTGATAATCCATAATACACTGTATTAGGTGGTGATTTTCATCTAGCATCTGCATAAAAGAAATACGATCAAAACACGTTACTATGAGAATCGTATTCAAGTCCCGTGTTTTTGTGATACTCCACATTCACCCTTCTTGGCAGAGGATGGTGTTCCGTGCAGTTTTTTTGCCTTGGGACATTACAAAGTACCTACACATGACTCTATTGAGCCACAAGATTGTGCTTTTCAAGTCTTTCCCTTACGAACCATTATCTTTAAAGGACTTAGTTGAAATATGCAACACGGAAGAATGAATGGACTTACCTTTTCTCCTTCTTAAATGGCAGACAGATTTTTATGCTGAAGAAGGAAAACACTTTCACTATGAAATACCTCTGCCTCATTCAAAACCACCACCCAACCCTTTCCAAAACTTCAGATTTTACTAACGTGCCTACTTTCAAGTAAGAACTATACTTGCAAGCAATTTAAACCTACTAGTTTTCCTGCATAGGAGTAGCGTGTGCAGACTACTGAGCTTGATGAAGTACAAAATTTGCATTACTGGATCTACTGAAACCACATTAAAGAGAATTATACCCCAATGTGCCCTTTGGGGTAGTTCAGTTCTAATACATGGAGGACTTAAAATGAAAACACCGAGTTACTATATATCAGTTAATTTATGTGTATCAGTGGTTGCTAGCTTAGTGTCATTCAATAAATTCTAGTGACTGACTTGTTCCAAGGAAATCAGGGCTGCTGGACAAAATGACCACTGATCTTTGTTTAATGGACTTATAATACAATTAAAGCTTAAAATATCCTTTGATTTGTTTTCAAATTTCAAATACAATAGTTTGTCTCTTTCCCCCAGCTTTCTTGTGAATGCAGCAAGCTTTCTGCAGGTGAATGAATGGAAAAATAACAACAGTATTTACAAATTTAGATTTGCCTCTGGCAAAAACTCCCTCCACAGTACAGTCTGTGGGTACCACTGCTATTAAGTGCTTGCAAGATTGGGCCTTTCAGCCACTGGGTTGTCAGAAGAGAAGAACTCTTGAGGAAAGAGTAACATGTTTATGAGTTGAATGTGAATTAATCCATGTAGGTATGTGTTCTGATCAGAGCAAATTCTTGACCCATTCAGACAGCAACAAGGGCTAGATGATGGAAAAAAGGAGCAGAAGAGTGTTTCTGATGCACCTGCAATCTAGCAAGTCACTCCCTGAGAGAACTCGGCTTCTCCTGCTTCTGCCTTGGAATTCACAAGTTGGTCTGAACTTTGTGGATGCCCCAGTCCATGACATACTCTGACTGGTGGGACCCGCGGTGACGGGGGGCCTGAGGAGAGGGGATGATGCTGTGGCTGCCTGGGCAGGCTGACCCCCTGCTCTCCAGCGCCGGCGGGGGATGTCACCGCTCTGTCAGGCAGGAGTCCATGTTCCTCCTGTCTGCCTACGCTCACATAGCAACCCGGGTGCAGCGTATAATTTTAAGAGAAAATACTCCCGCCTGATGCACGGTGCAGCTCTTTGTTTCATGCTCAGTACTCATTGTCGTACAGAATTTTCACCTGTCTCAGTGGAAATTCTGTATATAGAATTAGCAAAGAATAGAAATCCATCCTTTTCCATTTCCACAACAGATACCACTGACAATATTTTCACATTAGGTTAAGATGCGTACTTGGCAGCAGGAGTCCAAGCAATATTACGGATATCTTCATCAGGAAAGGGATATGCTTCTACAATTAGCTGAATAACATTTTGCGTACTGAAAAAGGAATGGGGAATAGCTCTTTTCCTAACTTACTAGGAAAAAAGAACTGAGTTCTGATCTCCATTGCACAGAAGAAACTGAAGTTTCCTGCCCTGCAAATGCTATTTGATGAACTGTTTCAAAGCACCACCATCACTGCTGTCTTGTCAAAAGTTCTAACTCCCTCCATGTGAGGAATAGTCGGTACTGGAATAATAACAGCTTTGAAAGACTATCAGAATTGAGCTAATAAATAAAAACAAGCTGCCTATATATTATGAATGCAAATAAAAATAATCTTGTTTTTCAATGAAATTGGCACGTGTTCTAAAAAGCCCACTTTATGAGGATTTTTTGGGTCACTCACCCAACCCCTGCTCCTTCCCTCACTGCCCCAGCGCCATCCGTGCCCACAGAGCCCATCCCGTCACTGCGCCTGCAAGTCTCTTCCTCGGCATCACCGCTGCCAACAGCCCTGAAGCAACATCCCAGCAAACGCACCCGCGTGGAAATGGTTCCACACGTTATTGGTAAAGAAATAATACTTTGAAGCTTCCATAAAGTTCATGAATATGTAAAAAGGGGAGTCCTTGAAAATCAAACTGAAGATACTTTGGCTGCCCTTTGTCTGCGGATACAGTGACGGTTTTAAGTACAAAGTAGATGAATTATGAAATTCTGTCCTAACCTCAACCAATCTGGAGGCTAGAGAAAAACCTACCCACTGAGTCTGAAATATTTAGTATTTAAAATTAATTGGTTCACAATATTACATGTGCTGCAAGAGCTACACAAAATGGGATTAGTTTCCAGTCTCCTGAGATTCAGGTCATCTCTTCAGTCTCTCCTACAGCAGTCTGTCCTGGCTTAATCTCCGTCCTCTCCCAGTCTGCCACTGGTTTTTTTTTCCCTAGAAGGCATAAATTGGCACCAGATGCTGGTTTGGCTCCAACCCCCCGATGATGGTTAACTGCAGTACCAGCAATGGCACTTCTTCACCCGTCGCTATTTCCGAAGGGGCCACAGAGAACGCACACCCCTCGCTGCCCCCGCATGACACGCAGCACCCGTGCGGTGGGGAGCACGCAAGAACACCGTGTACAAATGACAAGTAGCGGGCAAAGTAAAAACATGCATGTTCTTTATTGACATTTCCAGCCTCTTCCCCGCTGACCGCGACCCTCTGCCGGAGCCGGGAAGTGTTATTGGGGTGTGCACGGTCCCTGCCGTTGGAATGACCCCTTCCCAACCGGGAAACCCAGCTTTGGCCCCCACAGGGGAGAAATCTCTCAAAGCCTTTGTTTGCCATTGAACATCAGTAAATATCAACAATAATGATGATAACAGTATATGAAAAATACAGCACCAGCGATTGGTGCTCCCTCTATCTTCGGAGAGAGTAAAATTCTGCATCCCGATACAAAAGAAAACCCTTGCAAATTCAAGATTTTATTTTAATTCGGTTTTTTTTTTAGGCTGGATCTGGGAGGGCAGAAGCTGGCATGCCACCGCATGGTAACCGTGCGGCTGCGGGTCCCGGCGCGTCTCGGGCGGCGTCTCCCCTCCGCGCCCCGCAGGGACGAGGTGCCAGCCCGGCCTCAGCCCCGGCTCCTCCGCGCTCTCTTCGCACCTCCGCTTTGTTCCACTTCCTCCTCCTCCTCCTCCTTCCCCCACCTCTCTCTCTCTCCGGCCGTCCGTCTCCGCAGCCCTCGCCATTCCGCCTCCGCTCCGCCCGCCCCGGCCTCCCGGCGGCAGCACCGGCGGCGGAATAAACCTCAAAATCCTGGGTAGAAAAGCATGCTTTTTTACCTTCTGGATAGTTTGCTGGGTGACCTCCCCTTTGCCTCTTGGGCGAGCAGAAGCAAAGGCAACCGACATGGTGGTTTGGGTTTTTTGTTTTGTTTTTTTTAACGTGCCTATCACATATGTGTTCCCGGCTGCGATAATATTGTTATTATCTGCCCGCTCTGGCCGCGCTC
>VWZL01004408.1:284832-304885 GCA_013396915.1 Stercorarius parasiticus
GAATGTCGGGGTTTGATGCGTTGAGGCCTAGCAGCGGTGGGTGCCGGAGCCCCGGCAGGCTGCGGGCCCTCAGGGCCCCCGGTGTCCGTCCCCCGAGGGGACAGCGGTGGCCCTCGGCCGCCTCGCTCCGCCGGGGCCGGGTGTGGATCCCAGGGGATCGGGAACCGTGTCGGTAAAGCCGGTTAGAAGCAACTTCCCGGTTTCTCGCTGCCAGCCGTCCCGAGGTTTTGCTTAACGAAGGGGTTTTCATTTGGGGGAGAGGAAAAAAACCCAAAACCTATAAATTCCCAAATAACACAGTACCTAGAAGAAAATTTACTGCCTTTGGGGCGGGAATAAATGTAACAAGACTTAGTGCCAAATAGGCCCTTTTTTTTTCTCTTTTTTTTTTTTTTCAGAAATCAGAAACACTGTAAAAGTAGAGCTAATGTGCAATATAATCTATATCTGTCTTGTCTCTTGTTGAGTAGTTGGTTGAGCTCAGTGTTTTTGGAAACACCCGTCACACTAAGAGCAGGGCCACCCCTTAAGAAAAGATGATTCCCATCCCCCTAGGAGAAGCAGTGGGAATGAGTGTGAAACGTCAACTGTTTTTTCCTCCCTGATGTTGGAAAAGGTATACTCAAAGTATGAATTAAGATATTAAGGCAGCAAGCTACTGACAGGCTGCTTCTAGGTTTTACTTGGTCTGATCTTCAGTTCTGACTTGAGCAATCCCCGTGGAGTAGTTGCAGAGGTAGTTTTGTTGTTGATCCTGCTTCTGGGGCTGCGGAAACACGAATGCTAGAGTTGGGGAAACGCAGTTGGTAGGAGGAGTGGGAATATATCTCTTGGGAGCCACGTGGATTTAAATTGCAGTAAGATGATTATGAAACTGCACCCTGGAATCTGACACAATTCTTGTTGCATCAGTTCTTTCTCCAGATTGTGGCAATAGGAAATAAAATATTGACTTCAAGTTGAAAAAATATTTACGATGTGAGGTTCTTGTGTGTGTGTGTGTGTTTTTTCCTCTTCATTTCAGTGAAGTGTGCAAATACTAGTCTTTTTGGGCCTAGCTTAACTTTTTTTTTTTTTCTCCTTCTTTTAATGTGTTGAAGGTTGGAGTAAGAGGGAAGGATATTGTTGTTCTTGGTGTGGAAAAGAAGTCTGTGGCAAAACTTCAGGATGAAAGAACTGTACGGAAGATCTGTGCCCTGGATGACAATGTCTGCATGGCTTTTGCAGGTATGTGACTCCTTCGGGGGGTTGGGCACCTTTGGGTAAGTTTATGGATTCTGAGAACATAAAATGCTTAGCATAACTGCTGAGGACTGCAGGGAGGGAGTGTATTTCCATGGTTGCTTATTCTTTTTTAAATAAGAGTAGCCTACTGTATGGATAAATAGAGAGAGAGGCAATGATCTAATGAGAGGAAATACATGTTAAAGTTACTAAGGTCCTCTAGGTTTAATGTGAGGATGAAGACTGAGAACTCATTGGCACCTGTTTATATATATAAATTTATATATATATAAAGTTACTTAAGATATTTTATGTATTTAAAATTAAATATTTACATTTTTTATATTATATATAAAATACATATTATTAATACATATTATAGGAGTGTAAGAGACATTTGTCAGTTACAGGGACGTTTTTCCACATGCATCAAGCCAAAAAAGCTACATTTTGCAGACTTGCATAAAACAAAGAATAGTTCAGAAGACTCTTTCTGAATGAACAGCTCTGGATTTGAAGTGTAAATATTCTAGTTCCACATTCTTCTTGTTCCAAATGCTTTAATTACAATTGTTCAAAGCTTGAACAGGAAGCGTGAAAGTTAACAGAAAGATGTAAATGGAGAGAAAATATATTTCGGAAGGTTTCTCCTCTCTCCAAGTAGTTTAGAATCTTTGTGCCAGTGCTCTAAGGGGAGAGATGATTCAACAGGCAAGACCGATGGATTTTAGAGTTAGTGTGCTGCTTTGCTGCCTTAGCTGAGGGTTGTGATACGTGCAGGTGGGTTCACAAGCTTGAAGAAAAGTTCTCTAATGGAAACAAGGCTGTAAATTGAAAATGGCGTCATAAGCCACAAAATAAAATAAGTTTCTTTTAATTTTTTTTTTAAAGGGTCATACTCATTTTTGTCAACTAATATGCTGCTGTAGCCTCATCAACTAGACAAGATTTGCTGTGCAGATAAAGCTGGCTTACGGCTGGGGGGGCAGCATACAAAATAAGCCCAGCGTGTGTGAGGACCGAGATGGCTTTGCTAATTTGCTGTTAGGTGGAATGCTGTCAGGAATATTCCTGGTTCAGAATTGTACGTACCATCTACCTCACAAACATGAAAGCTGTAAACTAAACCCTGTAGTTATTTGGGTACATTAGCTTCTTTCTGTTGCCTTAAAAATGCTATTCTTGCTCAGCAAGCCTGGGAAAGCGTGATCTCTCATATGCTTTTCCCATTGCTGCTGACACTGACCTCGTGAGCCTTTTGGGGCAAGACCAGCTGGTTTATTTGTGCGTACGGTTCAGAGCATGAATCTGAGAATTCACTGGTGTTCCAGGGCTGACAGCTGATGCCAGAATAGTTATAAATCGAGCGCGTGTGGAGTGTCAAAGCCACAGACTTACCGTGGAGGATCCTGTCACCGTGGAGTACATCACGCGTTACATTGCTAGTCTGAAACAGGTATGTTGGACCGCACAGAGACGCTTAAAATACGTCCTGATGAAGTGCGCTTCAGACTAAGTTTGTGAAACGTCTGTCCAGGCCTTGTTCTACTCAGCTGGTAAAAATCAGTGTAACAGAACACGTTGTGGGTGTTTACTGGAAATAGGGATGTAGTAATAGAAAAGGAGGATTGATTACTGTTTGGTTTTCTTCCCAATGATGAAAAAATTAATTAGTACTGGTAAGGACTGCATAACTACATTTGTGATATCATCAGGAACACTCTGCTAATCTGCAGCTCTAATTCACTCTCAAAACAATAGTGCTGTGTTACTGTCAAAACCTTGGTGGCTCCTGTTCGTTGTCCCTCCTACTGAGCCATTGCAGGGAGGGGCAAGAGGGGAGCAAATCACTGCAGTACTTAATATATTTACATCTGATAGTCATGAATTTAAAATGAATTACAGGGTCAAAATATGCCCATCTGCATTCTGTGATAAAATTATTCATTTGCCAGTGTATTAAACTGATTTTCAGCAACTAGTGGGGACTAGAAAAAGTCTAATTTACTTACGCACAGACATGTGTTAGTGTAGTGATGATGATAATGGTGTAATTCTGGTAATAGTCACTAGCCTGCCAGAGCACTCTACCACTTTCCAAAGTTTCAGCTTTTTCCTTTACGGTAATCTCACATTTGTGTCTTTCATTCTGGCACACTGACCATTTCTCTAAAACGTACAAACGTCGAGTCTCGCAGAGTCTCCTGCCGCGGGGATGCTGCTGGCGGCCGGCCTCCCCGTTCCTGGGCGCTTCTGGTGTGGGAGGTGGCAGCGACTGCTGACCCCGTGGCAGCAGAGGGCTGTAACATGGGCTTTGCCACCGCCGAGGCTGTGCTTTTGGATGGAATTGTTGCAAATCATTGCTGAAAACTGACTTTGTGTTCAGGGGGTAAGAGAGCCTGCTAGAAATATTTCTGGTGGCTCTTCTGCTTGTAATCTCTACGGTGTTTGCTTTCCGCTCTAAAAACTGCTTCTGAAATGAGCGTCTCTTCTTTCTGAGCAGAGATACACACAAAGCAACGGCCGCAGACCTTTTGGTATCTCTGCTCTTATTGTGGGATTTGACTTTGATGGAACCCCACGGCTGTACCAGACCGATCCCTCTGGTACATACCACGCGTGGAAGGTGAGCTGGTTCTGTCTCTTGTAGAGATGAAACGAAGTATTTGTGAGTTGATGTCTCCTTCAGAGAGGGGCTGGCGTAGAAAGGAGATCTCGCTGGCCAGATGGTGCTGGCTCACAGCTGCAGAAATCCTTAATGATCAAATTTACTGAGAGTGGCAGTCTGCAGTTCAGCTTTACTTGGGAAATCTTGTCCTCTTTTTCCCCCCCCAAAAAAAACCAGCCCACCACCTGTGCCTGACAACTGTCTTTTTGTGTGACGTGTGGGAAGTACCATGTTCAGTCCCCTGAGAAATACATGGTGATCACAAAATGGTTTCAGATCCTGCAATTGCACAACTCGTATTTCTCGCTTGTTCTGTAAATGAAGTGTTTTCTAAACTTCCATTTGTAACCTTTTTTCCCCCTCGATGTTTCCAGGCTAATGCCATTGGCAGAGGAGCCAAATCTGTGCGGGAATTCCTGGAGAAGAACTATACTGATGAAGCCATTGAAACAGATGATCTAACTATTAAACTTGTCATCAAGGCTCTTCTCGAGGTGAGTCTGTTTGAGATCCCTCGTGTGACTTTTTCACCATATCTCTGCATTAACTTCTGAAATGTGAGTATGGGAAAATCTTCCTCTGTGTCACAGAAGAGCGGTATAAAAGGATCCATGAAAACTGGCCCGTGTAGGCCGGGAGTGCAGGATTAAATTTGAGGTTCAGAATATTTCAGTAACAGTTTCCATAGCTCACACAGAATTTACTTAATAGTTCTCTGGGGAGGAAAACAGACTTCAGTTCTGGGCGTTAAAACAAACGCACCAAAGATGTGCTAAAACTATATGCAGAATATTTTGGTTTTGTATTGAAGCGTAAGATACAGAAAATATCCAAAGAAGTCAGCTGGTGGAAGCGAGGTGTTCCTCGCCAACCACCGAGTGCGCTGATGCCAGAAGGAAGACCCTTATTTTGAGAGTCGAGAGCTTAGAGCTACTGAGCGAAATACTTCTCATCCGTATCTCTTCTCAGAAGACCTGAAAGGGGTTTGTTAGAATTAATTAATGGAGACACTGCTAATGCCTATGTCTGACTCCTGTTAAGGTTGTGCAGTCTGGAGGGAAGAACATTGAGCTGGCGGTGATGAGGCGAGAGCAGCCGCTGAAGGTAAGGGCTTGGCTCTGCTTTTCCCCTCTTTCGCTGATACTGTCCCTGTTGATCTGCAGCAACTGCCAGCCCTTAATGTCCCAGATACTTCCGTTCATTGTGGAAGGTTGTGTGTCTGCACAAGGTGCCTGTGCTGGATAAACACGTTTAACTTTGTCCACGTCAGAACTAGAACTGCTTAACTAAAAGCCTCTAAGTTGTATCAGTATATGGAGGGTCACTCATGTCTCTGTTTTAGATCCTAAACCCTGAAGAAATTGAGAAGTACGTTGCTGAAATTGAAAAAGAAAAGGAGGAAAACGAAAAGAAAAAACAGAAGAAGACATCATGATGGATTTCATTCAACTGCTTAGCTGCTTCTTTTTAATGGAAGTGATGGTTATTCTGTATAGACATGTAGGCATTCCACTTACTCATACTGTGCCCTCTTGAGACCTACAATAAAAACCTACGGAGTTTTTTTTTAAAACTGTTATTTTAGAAAAATCTGTCTGTTCCTTGGATTTTAATTGCCTAGGATGATTTGGTTGGCTACAGAACAGCAGTGGTGACCTATTAAAGGACAAAGACTTTGTTTGCATTTTTATCCTGGGACACTTCAGTTTGTTTAATGATTTTCTTCCACCCTCTCCCATGTGTTAGTGCCTCTTTTTTTTTTTTTTTTTTGGAAGTAGCTGTCTCAAGGGTTGTGTCGTAACAAATATGGAATAATGCTTTTTCCCTAACTGGCACCTTGAAATTTAAGGGGCCAGGGCCTGGCCAGGTGTGATGTCACAGGAGAGCTGCCTGTTGCAGGTGTGTTCTCATGGTGCGATGCTGCCACAGACCCTGCATCATCCATCGGTTCAGAATAAAGTGCTGCTGTTGCGATTGCCCACTGCGGGATTTATAGACCTGGTGCTTCCTAATGCTAAACATAACGACAATGAATGTTACATACGACACAGCTAAACTCTAACGCTCTACTCCACTGTCTCCTTGTCTGTTTACCCTCTTGTACATCTCACCCATCAGTCGGGTTTAACTCGGTTCCTGGTTGAGCCTGTTGGCTGCTCCCCATCCCAGCAAGGGCCTGAGCCCGTTCTCTCCCCTCCGCAGCGGGAGCCAGCTCAGTTGCAGTGAGGGATGCAGGGACCTGCTCTGCACCCCCAAGTCATGTTGCTCCTGAGGCAGGATCTGCTCTGTGCCATCAACTTGCTACAGACATCGACATGTATAATACAATAAACTTAGAAATACATAAATCTGAAGGTGTCAGGTGACAACTGCTCAAATGCTTTAGAACTACCCCCCAGGAGATGTGACTGGGAATAGGGAATTTTATGCATTGTGGCATCTCCAGTGTGGCCATGGAAAAGCTCTTTCCAGCCCATTAGTCTGCTGTCGCCCTCCCAAGTGCTCTGCGGACAGCAGCCCATGCTCCAGGGGCCCCTGTGACACCAAGAAGGTGAAATGGGGCAGGAGCCAAGTGTCCAGCTGGGGCTGAGGCTGGTCCTGCTGCACAGGGCAGGCACCAACCCCTTATCACCCATCTCCATGTCAAAAAGTGTATTTTTTTTTTTTTTAAATTTTGCTCCTGGCACTTTTGTTTCTCTTCAGTACAAGCCCTAAGCACAATAAAAGACTTTGTCCATCCCCTCTGTACTCCTAAGGGCAGCTCCCAGGGAAAGGGGAAGCTGGTCACTTAACCAGTTGTGCTGCCTTTCCCCATGTCAGAGAAGCCTCAGTTTCCCCATTTCTACCCTGCTTTCTACCCTTGAAAGAGCTCTCCAGTCTGCTATTAAGAACACCTGGTTTTACAGGGATAAAGCAACACCCACAGGGCAGCACAGCAAGGACTGAGTGTTCCTGTCGCCTCCCTGGGACATCCCGCGCCCCCTGAGGGTCCCTGGGGAGCAGCGCTGCCCTCAGCTGGACTGTGCCAGGCAGCAGCTCCAGCCCTGCAGGGACTCTCACCCACTGCCTGGCCTCTCAGACCACCACTGCTGTTGACAGCAAAGCACAGCGTGGGCAGAGCATCACTCGGGCACCAAGGACGGGAAAGCTGCAGCACCACCGCCTCCTGCTCAGTAAAGCCTCGGAGCACAGCAGCTCGAGAGGGAGTTGCTGGAATAGGGGGGTGTTTCATTTCTCAGTCCTCAGGCTGCAGGTCTGGAGTTACAAAAGCTGTTTGGTTCCCTCCCGTTCCTCAGCTGCCCCTGGAAGGGGACAGGGCTCAGCAAAGCACAGTGGCTTCAGCAACAACGGTGTCTCTTGTATCAGAGCTGAAGCTTTACTGTAGCGACAAGGGGAATTACTGCCTTAAAAATAGATAAACCAGCATTATTATACGGAAGTTAACCATGATTTCTCTTTTTGCCACAGCCACCCCAGACAAGTCAGCTGACTCCGGCCATGCAACTCCATCTTCACACCTCGTGTCCCCCTGGCTGTTTCGCCAGTAGAGAAGTGAGAGGCTGGCAGCAGCTTCCAGGGAAGCCGGTTCAGCACCCGCCCTCTTGTGCTGGGATGAAGGCATTTGTGGCTACCGAACCAGCAGCATTTCACCCAAAACCAGCTCCAGTTCAGCCCCGCCAGCCGCGGGACAGGGGCTGCGCCAGGCGGGCACAGGGAGGTGAGCTCAGGGCAACGGCAACACTCATGAGGCCGGTTCCTCAGCCAGAGCAGAGAGCACAGGTAACAGTGATGAGGGGTCGATATCTGGACTCAGGGCTCGGTGCCTGGATTCTCCCCAGGCCAGGCAAAACTCTGCAGCGCAGTTTTCTTTGACTTGAGTTTGAGCCCTGTGAGGAACAGGCATCTGAAAATTTGTATGGGCTGACGGTACTGAGCTACATACAGAACAAAGCAGGAGGGAAACATCAAACATTTACATGTTTATTATAATTACAATTTACATTACTCCAAAGAGCAGCCCCACTGCTATGTTCTAATTCTTAGCAATGAAGTCCTACAAAAATAAATCCAAGCTTTTACAGTAACCTAGGTCAATGCATAACTAAAAAAATTCTAGCTATGTAAGGGGTTCGGTCATCAAGGTGCTTTTTCGACAAAATTCCCTACCAACCAAAAAAGGGACACATGCCTATAGCAATTTAACCCACTTAGTCATGCAAACAAATATAAACCCCCCTCCCAGCCCCTCTCCCCACATACAGATTTTTAAAAACAAAAGAAAAAAACAACTAAACTATTTACAGTATGGGGGGTATAGAGGAAACAAATCAAACATGCCCATCTGTTAAGCTTCATTATATGGACTCCCATCCCTAGTTTAATGAAAACATTCCATAGTGTTCCACCACAGTCTACTAGTGTACAGAGAACTGTTTGCCTTCGGGACTACCGACACACAAGGTACAAGCTGAGGCAAAGGAGTCAGAGCTTCACATCCCCTTCCCAGACAGTCAGCTACTGCCAAAAACTCTTTATTCCAAGCGCACGAGGGGAGCACTTGCTGCTCCTGTCCCCCCACGCTGCCCTGACCCAGTGAGGCGCTCCAGGCCTCTGAGCAACGCCCAGCACCCTTCCGCTCAAGGGAGGGCCCCGGTTCTGCGCCAGCCTCAGTACCTCCACGTTAGCACCAGCCGACAAACAGCTGTACGGTCATTTACACTACTACATGATCAACAATCCAGTATTCCCAAGTGACAATATACACAACTCCTCAGCACCAGGAATCCATCCTTCCAGAGACCAAGTGCTACTTCACATCTGCTGCTGAGACCAGTGAGACCAGCAGCACCACAGAATCCATTTGGTTACCCAAACAAACAAATTAGAGCTGGTTTATTTCAAGTGAGCTTTGGTTCCATGTTAAAATACCATGATTTATCTTCTTCAGGGTTCAGAAAAGGAGTCTGACTTTAAGCTTAGACTATAGCAGCCTTTGAGAGACCCAGAAAGAAGAACCATGTAAGTTAGTCTGCACTTAAAAAAAAAAACACATAAACAAAAAAGACACCCTGAAGAAGGCACCCCTGAACACATTCCCTCTTCCAAAGAATATTCCAGCTGACAGCTGCTGGTCCAAAAATAAGTCCAGAATATAAGCAGTAGTACATGAAGTTCTGTCGCTTGAGCTGAGACAGTAAACAATATGAACCATTTTCCCACATTAGTGCAGCAGTTGGTTGTTTTCTTTCTATATACAGTTTCATCCTCTCAGGAGAGATGTCAGAACCTATTCAGGAAAAAAGGTAGAATTAGGTTTGATATCACGGGGATCTTCCCCCAAGAAAAAGAAAAGCAGCAAAGTTCACACCCATGTATCAACATGATACACGTTTAGCTAGAGCCTCAGCTCAGGCAAGCAGCTCTTGCTTTCACAGACAGAAGGGTAGCCCAAGAAATCCACAGAACAATCAACATGTAAAACCACTCATATTTCCTTCTACCACTTCAACAGACAGGTCAGATACCATAGGGAACAGTTCTTACATATCCATGAGACTGGAGAGCAAAAGAGGTTGCACAGACAGTTCAGGCAGAGAGTAAGAGACAAGCCTGGCCCACAGACAGTATTTATTCTTCCTAAAAAACTTGCCTCTGAAGTTACACTCTGCCAGTACCAGCTCTGTGAGTGGTTTGGTTTCGCCTCGCTGCTCCGCTACCCCTTCCACCTCGAAATCCCCCACGAAAACTGCGGCCACGAAGGAACCGTCCAGACACTCCAAATGTCTCTGTATTGAGCTTCCTTTCTTCAGCCCACGTGGTACGCCTGGAACTGAACAAGACCACACTCAGATTTAATAAAAACATTAAATAGCCACCAACTCATTTAGGTAGGAAGTTGCAAGCACCCTATTCTGGTGAACTAAACTGCAACAAGAGCGAAGTGAGCATGTGTACGCTGCAGCAACTCCATTCCTCTGCTAAGCATGGATTTGAAAGCGACAGCTGTTGGCTTTTGTAAGCTACGCTCATACTGGAAAACTAAAGATAGGGCTAGAAAAGGGTTGAACGTGGTCTCACTGGCATTTCAAACCCCATCTTGTTTTTTGTAAACTACAAACTCCCAGGTTCAGTGAAGCCTCTCCAGGAAACCCTGTCGCGACTGAGGCTCAGCAGACAGCTACTGCTACAGCACCAGAGCCTGCCTTGCCCGGAGGCTGTACAGCCAGCACTGGGAAGAGAGCCTTGCTAAAGGGAAGCAGAAATTCCCATTACCAAGGGAATTTCCCATACTGACACTAAGGGATGCCTGACTTCACCAGGCAGTTGATAACATCAGTGTCAGCAGCAGCAGATGAAGCTTTCTTTTAATATTCCCAACATTTAATTTAACGCATTTCCACAGACAGCCCTGACCTCCTCTCTGCCCAAACACCAGGCTTTGCTCGCTCCTGTCTGCAAGTTGCACCATCTTCAGCACAGCATGACCCTGATGCCTCCTCCCACAAGTGAGATAAGAAATTTGTTTAAAATCAATGGGTTCAAAGTCAGTACTGGGAAACAGAACTGGAAATTCCTGTATCAGTTTAGCTGATAGTGATACACTTGCCTAAAACCCTTGCTTTTGGTTTGATCCTGCTACACGAAGCTTGGTTAGTATCACTCACGAGCCATCAAATACATGGCAATACTCCCTTCTAAAGGCGGTTTTGCTGACTTTCTTGCATTCTAAGATTTTTTTTTTAAAAGAATTAAACCATGTGATATAGATTACATCTAGAATTCTTTAGGCATAGAATTGCATTTAAAGACAAAAAGCAACCTTTTAGAAAATACTCACCTAGATTTCAGTTCTGAAGAAATGTTGTCAAAGAAAGACTTGGATTTATCATAATAGCAGTTGGGTCCCAGAAGGTCCTCCTCTGCATTACCATCATTGTTTTGAGTTGCCACTCCAGGGTCCCCTTTTTCTTCCCCCGTCTCTGGTTTGTCATCTGAAGATAATAAAACGTATTACACTTCCTTGATGCATACTGAAGAGCCATCTGTTCTCCTGCTCCCTCAAACAAGATTTGAGATGCTGCCACATGTAATCATGCAGTTTCTCAGAATGAGTTTGTCTATGCAGTGTTTACTACTAGCTCAGCGATTCACATTTAATGAAGTCACAAACCTTTAAAGTTTAGTTTCTTCTTGAATTCTTTATCAAGTTCCTCTCTGTTGAATTGTGCATTTGCACTTTCAAAGTCAAAGTCACCTTCAAACTTTATTGTATTTTCCTTCACAGTAGTTGGTCTGTTTTGTCCTCTAGAACGGTTTCTGGTTCTCCTGTTTCCTGAAAGCAGGAGAGTTGAAACACTTGGTAACGCACAGGGAGGTTAAATGACTTGCTCAAGACCAGAGGAAACCAGGGTTAGAACTCGGGAGTTTCTGGCTTCCCATCTGTGGTTAGCCCACACCCCTTTGAAAGCACCTTCTGAACGTGGCTGTGGAAGAAATATTACGGCAACACTTCACCTTCCTGAAAAGCATTCCTGGATGTCAGTCTTACCATTAAACAGAGTACACCCAAGGTTCCTTCCAGTGTGAGGAGAGGACATCAGAACAAGCACCATACCAAGAAAAGCTGAGGGAAGCAGGGAAAAGTATCTTTTCTGTCTGCTAGCCACCTGCAAGCATGTTACTGTAATAAGCCTTCACGATGGCAAAGAGGCACAGGTCACTGGTTTCAGAAAATCCACCCAAGGCTCATCTACCCACAAAGGGAGCTTGTCCTTTGTAAAGTTTTTGGTTTCCAACTGAGGAGCTATCACCTCCTTTTTAGAAAAGCTATAGACCCTTCTACAGTGCTGCCCTCAGGCAAATGAATTTGACAGCCTGAGCGCCTGAAGTTGTTTTCTGCCTTTTCTCATTTCACTTGTGCAGAAATACCTGTTTGAATTTAATTTCACTTTCTTTTGACCTGTGCTTAAGCTGCAGTCTTGAGATAAGACCTCTGCTCTATGGAAGCGAGGGCTCCATAGTTCCTCTCATTGGTAAGAGCTCTGGAAATTTTTAAATAGGCTGCCCTTCCTAGTAAAAATACTTCAGGTTTCAGAGAGATCTAGTTGCTGCTGCCAACTCATAGCATCAATTTGTATAACATACCTTTAAATTTCTAGAAAAGACACTAGAATTCTGTACCCCCTGCCTTCTGTGACTCCAGAACCTATTTTATTAGGGAAGCATCTCCAGGTGCCCAAAGCCTTATCAAGCTTTACTTTGCTCTCAATCTTCTGTCCAATAATCCTTCACCAAAATGAACAATATTTGCCTTTATAGGCAAAGGCGACTGTTGAGTGTCAGGTTAACCTACCTGATCTTCTCCTTTGAGGTCTTCTGTTTTCATCATTCACCTGTCCTTGGGTTTGCACAGGTGCTGCCTGAATTGTATCTCCTGAACAAGAAGGATAAATTTACTGAAGGAGCACAAGAAGAAAACCAGAACAGTGTAGTCTTGCTACGCGTCTTTGAAGGATGCGTCCAAGCAGCACTTTAAAGACGAAGTGATGCACACGTACCATTTGTCTTACTGTTGCCCTGTGGAACCTGCCGTCCATTGCGCTGAACCCCTGGAGTTACTTTCACTGGGGGAGGCTTTTGTGAATTCATGTTGTCAACTGGGCCAGTCTGAACAGCCTGCTCTACCATGGGGCTTTTGCGGACTGGGTGCACAGAAGGAAAGCCAGCACCTGGAAGAAATCCCAATGACTAAGTGCCTCTGCAAAAATGTGCCAACACTATTCAAACCCTACCCACTTCTATGGAGAAACTGTTTTGTCAGGAATTACTCAAAGTCTTGAGTATTTATCATTACACACTATGTCTAAATTGCATATACACTAGGTAAGGCACTACTGCCATGTAAGTCTCGGCTCTCAAATCCAGAGCCTTAAAATCAGGAAATTTACCCATTTATTTCTTAAACCAAATTAGACACACATTAGATAAGCAAGCCAGGTCAATCTCTTAGACAATTTATACCAAAAATCCAATTTCTAGGTGTATCCTTGGTTATGCGGGATTTTACTTTACACGATACTTTAAGTCTGAAGCAAAAATCCACCATTTTGAAACTGCTCAAGAAAGCTTCCCCACTTTGTCAAAGAAGTTTTGCAGCAAAAGCTTAACCACCTCAACTACATCCCATTTTGTAAGACGCTTTTAGAAGTCCTTCAACTTCATTGCTTATTGTTAGCTTTCAGACAAAGAAAACCTGAAACCAGACCAGGATCTCAAAGTTACCCTTTTAAATTCCTTCTTGGTCAAGGCCAAAGTGTTACCAAGACTTCTGTTGCTCTTCCATCCAGGCTTATTTATTCACACTACAAAACATGTAAATACTTTTCATGGTTTGGTATACCTTACACCAATTATATAAAAAAGTGACAGTCTTCAGTACTCAGAAGAAACACTGCATTCTAGATTTAATTAGAAGTTTTGGAGTACTACAGGTTTATGTAGTTATGCGTAAGAACTGCTTGGAAGCGAATTTTAACTGAATATATTTTAAGAGCAAGAAAAGTGAAAAGCTGAAGAGTACACACAAACCAAGCCACTGACACTTCTGGGTCACCCAAGTCCACATGAGATATACCCAGTAGGTAACATCATGCAGGTTCCCAGTTAATGTACACCTGGAAAACTTGCAAGGAAGACAGACATATCCTAAGGATTATTCAATAGGACAAAGCTGCTGTGCAAGTTCAACATAAGAAAGTTTCAAAGCTTAGCCAGAATATTGATAAAGTATGTACAGATAGATGGCCAAAACCAGAGAGTAAGTAAAAACATGCCAACACAAGCATACATGCTTAAGTTAAAAACAGATGAAACTAATTACCATGTTTAAATGCAGGCTGCACATGGTCTCTCTGCTCTGAGGATGGTCAGTCTAGTATCTCTACTCAACCTCCTTTAAAAGTTTTTACACACAGAAGCAAGCACCCAGAACTGTTATCTCAGCTTACCACAACTCAGAAATTGTTTACTGTTAGTCATGCTTTACTAACTGGGAGTCTTGACAAGGTACTCTGCCCCATCATGCATGAAATCCATCCTGATATTTCCTCAATTACAGCAATACTCCTGGATGTTCTATTAACCTATGTCTCTAACAGCAAGGCCACCCACAATATTTACAGTGTGCTTGTCTTTCCAGGAAAGACTAATTGATTCCTCGCCCAGTCTCTAGGGCAACACACGGTCCTGGATATGATGCAGCACATCACCATCCCTAAACCTCAGCCCTCTCCTGATACTTACACAAGAGGATCCGCTGTCCTGTACTTTTTCTTTCTCCTGTCTCTCTAATTGATACTTCTAGGACAGGAAGAATACTTCATGTAATGAAAGGCAAAACCAGCTGAGAACAAACCAGTTCCACTAGCATTACCCATATAAGTACTATCATTCTAGGAGGGGTTAACAAGAACAGTGTGTTTGCAAGTGCCATGCAGTTCTTCCAAATATTTGGAGTCCTCAAACTGCTGTTACCCTTGGAAGAGAGCTGATGGGGCTCTGAAGACATGTCAGGCTCTGAAACAGGTTGTGGAGACGGAGAAGAACTAGGGCTGGAAGCAGCTGCTGATGCTGGAGGGCTTACCAATTTCTCTAAAGAGATAGAGGGAAGAAGAGAAAGCAAAGATATATGGATAAGATACAAGGTAGTGAAACATCCGAAGGACTTGGAAAGAGATACAAGAATCTCTGGAACAGCATTAGAGCAGTGTATTTACAGTCCTCTCTGGGGATACAGGTTCTTTTTACATGTGATCTGTATGTACGGTATGTTAGGTTAGAAATGAACTGGCCTCGACTGTTAGGTATTCAGATTACTTGCAGAGAGAAACTTTAGCTATTTAATTAGTTTCTTTCTTGTGTGTGTGTGTGCGCGTGTAAGTGAAAAGGCAGGCCTCCTTGCAACAAGATTATCGCACAAAGTTGTTAACTACTTATTCACCGCTTGTGGCAGCCTGACACTTGGCAAGGAATTCAGTATTAGTTACTGTTATTTGGTTTCACAGTAGTTGCATACAAGAACTGTACCTTGATTCTAGCAATAAAGTTTTTACTTACCTAAACCTAACGAAGCTGCATACTGCTGGCTAAGTAAAGAGCTGGCAGCAAGCTGGCTGTAAGGTGGCATACCTCTAAACGGGCTGTAAGGCACATGTGGCTGAAAGGATGATGTAGAGGCAGAGCCCAGTGAAGACTGTAACAAGACAAAGTACATTTCCATTTACAGTGTCCACAAGTCAGCTTGC
The DNA here is from genome assembly GCA_013396915.1 of Stercorarius parasiticus. NCBI lineage: Eukaryota > Metazoa > Chordata > Aves > Charadriiformes > Stercorariidae > Stercorarius > Stercorarius parasiticus. The sequence continues at coordinate 300,028 of VWZL01004408.1, forward strand.
TTTGGCATAAATTCTCTACTTCACATATAGCATTACTAAAGCTTAAGTAAATACTGAGAAGGGTTAGTTTACCTCTTTACGATTTTTCTGTATTCTCAGCTAGGTAAACTAGCTCTGGCTTTTGTTGACTGAAGTCTTTAATGCTGCTGCTATTTTAAACATTACAATGAGATTCAGGATGCTTCAATCTTAAGATTCCTCACGACACTTACTGGCCTTCATTTTTATAAGTTTATACCAAAACCAAGTCTTTCATCACCAATGCTTTATCATAGCTTTCTATCAACACTTCAGGCTAACTTACTTGAACAATAGCAGGATCTTGTGGCAGAGTATGTTGAGCTTTTGGAGGTTCACAGACAGTGATGTCTTTGATGTCACTCCCTCGAAAAATAATGTATTCATAGATTTCTTCTCTTGGAGGAGCAGGTCTGTCTGTGGGCCGGTCTTCAGTACCAAAGGATCGCACTTTAGCATAGGAAAGATTACTATTAGTCCAGTATTACCATTGCAGCATGAAGTTATTTATGCAATTAAAAAGCACTCTTCTCATACTTGCCAAAAGTAACAAAAAAAAGATTACCTCCAGAACCCTGAATCTCCTTATTGCACACATCTGTTCACTCAAATGCCAACTCTTTCAGCAGCCTGCATAAACAGTTTTATTTACATCAAGCTGTGAAGGTAAAGACCACAGACCAGCTGGAGTGAAGAATCCTACTCCAAAACCGAGGGCTTCCCCACAGTGCTGTACTGCCGTATTCCCCTGCCCTCCCCAGCCCCTGTCCTCTGTAAGCATTCAGCTTGAGACAACTGCCACCGCAGCAGACCACATGAGAGGCCCCTGAAGCACCAGGGGAAAAAAATCTTAGAAGGCTTCAGAGCTCAAATTTGCACCTTGGGTTTCATACATTTATTATACACATAGAGGTAAAGTTTTATCAGCGACAAGAACTTCCAATTAGAATTCTATCTCTACTCCATGCTACTAGTTTTATGATTAATATCCACTGACTACAAAACAAGCTTTCAGTGATAAATCCAAAACCTCAGTGCCTACCGAGGCTTTACTGACTCCCAGCTATCTCAACACTTGAGCTGGTACTAACCAGTGATGTTACACATTAGAGTCGAAAAAAGGCTGCAATTCACTGTGTGGCAGCTATCAGGTAGAAGCATAAGTTAATTTGAGCCATTAAACAGGAAAAGGTCAGACTCACACATACTGGGTTGCTAGTGCAGGAAAAGAGGTAGCAGTTACATCAGATGCTGACACATGAAAGCTTGAAATGGGCTAGAGAATGGGCATGGTTTTCACACAGAGATTTTTTTCAGCCACAAGTTACAGAAGCTCATCAAGTTTACTAGCCTAGTTGTCTTCTGTCTTTGTGGATCTTTGCCAGTTCAGATAAGCACCAGCACATACTGGTTTGATGAATGCTTTCTGGCCACAGAAGAATTCTGTATTGTAGTTGCATCAATTTCTTCTAACAAGTTACCACAGAAGTACTCGTCTCTCTGCCAGGACACACCACAATTCCTGCAGTACCTTTACAAATTACATCCTTAACAGACCTTTCACAAGCACCTGCCATGTCACTGTCTGTGGTGATGTGCCAGCCAGCTGCCACTCCCACGGCACAGCTGGAAAGATATGAGCACAGCCAGCCCTGTCACATGGATGATAGGGGACAGGGGGCACCACAGCTTCTCCAGAAAAAGGGCAGCAAAAACAGGATCCACTCAACCCCAGTGCTGAGCATCCCTGGTATACTATACTGTAATTAGCAGCTCTACTAACTTCTTAGGAGATTGATGAGCTACTCATCAAGAGTCCTGATCTTAGAGATGAAAAGCTGTGTCCAGGTGGTTCTTCCCACCAGGCAGCAGTTAGCCCTGCAAGCGGTCCTCACCTCTGCTCAGCATACCTGTCAGCTGAGAGGAGCAGTAAGCTCCAGGTACAGCAGGTCAGTGCCAGACTTTGTCCCCATCACGCTGATGCTGTTTAGTGCCTCAGCTTACACCTGACTGGAAAGGAATCTTAACTGGTACAAGGACAAGCTGTCAGTCACTTCCTTTGAACGACTGTCTTCCATTAGTTCCTAGGGTATACAACCTCTCCAAGTTATTTTAGAACTCCAGCTGCTGTTTGATCATATTACAGCTGTAACCTAGTCAACTAGAAACACATTATAAACTGAAGGCAATGCTTGTGGCCTTTTAGACATGAACCATACCACTGATATCCCTGCTCAAGATTAGATTATTACAGCACACAGCTCATGGCAACACATACTAGTTATGCAGGGACTACTGCAGAATCCCACGGCTTGGAAGGCACCGTATCTTCTCTGAGCACCAACACCAGCCTGGCAGCTTCCACATGGAGAAACGCATGACCTGCAAAACCCAAAGCTGCCCAGGCAGCCTCTCAGTTGGCTGGTCCCAAATTTTCTAACTGAAAAGCTGGAAAACTATGTCCTTGTTGTAGACAAAACATCAGTGAGGGCATTTGGAAGGGCTCTACGAGTTGACCACGCCTGCCCCTGCATCTGAAGTGTTTAATAGTTTCTGGCACATCTCAAAGTACAGCTTTAAGCTTCTGCGGAGGTCTGAAGGATTGTCTCCCATGAAGAGTTACAGTGACTATTGTTTACAGATGACGAGAAAATCAATCCCACACAGCGCTGCAGCTAGTGCTTTACAATACAGTTCGTACTCATGTGTGGGGCGCAGTTGAGCTAGACCTCTGAAGGGTCAGGAAGCATAAGAGTGCCTGGATGTCTGGAAAGCAGAGCTTACGTGGATATTCCTTGCTCAAAAATTCCAGTTTCTTCAGACTGCTACTGAAGGGGGAGTAAGTTACTGGTGTTCACTGCCAACAGGACAGTAATGGGCTTAAAATTATTTTGTTTGCAATTTAATTTTAGCATCTAACAAGACAGATAACTTTCTTGCAGTGCTTAATTAAGCACACGGAATCTCATTATCCAGCATTTAAAATATTGTGCGCGTGTTGAGATTTAACAGGAAGCAAACAAATCAACTGAAGTTAGCCCTGCTTCGAGTAAGACCCCTGAATCAGATTCCTTCCTGAGGTCTCCTTCAACCTAAATTTTTCTTTATATCACTTGGATGAGAAAAAGTAAAGAGAATAGCACTTAAATTACATACTGAAGTTGTATGAGCCTTAAACAGTGGCATCTAGGGCTTAGTAATAATTTACTAGCTATCTGGACAGCTTCAACTACATGTCAGTAATTCATGGTTCTTCTAACCCTTCAGAGATCAAGTGTTTTAAACCACCGCGCCTCCTAAGCACAGGGTTGATATTGCTGTCACCAACTTCAACATTGTTGCTATGTTCATAATTCTGACACTAATTTTGATATAGGGTCTCTAAATTTAAAAAACCCTCTGAGCTAAAATGAAAAGCAGGGTTTGTACTATAAAGTCTATAGAGCAGCATTTAAGTGGGGAAAAATACATTATCTGTCTATTGTAGCAACTACTTCTTAAGCAGTCCAGTTCATCAAAACTGAACACTAAGCGACCAATAAATACAAGAATCGCCAGAAATCTTATACAGTGCATGTACTTTCTCACATCATAAAGCACTTTAATCACATCTGCCTCTGAAACACACCACTCGAGCTCTGAACTAGCAAGTGCTATGTGGAAGCCAGAATTATGTCAAAAACCATTTCTACTTGCTGCTGGGTAAAGGTAAAGACCTTCCTGCACATACAGTAAAGAAATTGCATCTATCCTGCAACCTCTCAATTACTTTGAGCGAAAGACTAACATAAATAGCTCCATTTGTACACTTAAATAAACAACTACATCCCCTTGAAAAAAGTGAATTTGTGAAAACTCACATTTTTAATTTCAGAGTACACACTAATAGGTGTCAAATAGTCATGTCCAGCGTCACATAAACATTATACTGAATAAATACTGTGACACAGGACACCTTGAGGATGATTGAGAATCAGGCAAGTCAGTGTCTTGTGCCAGCAGATAGTCTTTCAAAACAAAAGATGTTTGGTTTGTGGACAATCCTGATGGGTTGCTGAAGGCAATGAAGAAGGTGTGAACTTCCCAGAACAGGGAAGGACAAAACTCAGGGAAAGAAAAAGCTGATGCACCTTAGCTGGACATTCAAAGCAGTACAGAAATAAGATCCTATTTGAGAGTCTAAACAAGACAGGACAGGTTTTTCTGAGAGTAAATGCAGGAGTTCCCAGCACCGCTGACAACTGAATCCAAATGACACCATTTAAGTAGAAGATAAAGATCACTATTTCTACAGGGAAACAAGATGCAAAGCGTTGACGAGCAGCCTGCAAGGTGGGGAGCGCCAGCCCCACGTGCAGGTACTCCCCAGCTCTGCACCAGCCCTTGCCCTCCTTACCTGCGCAGGTTCCAGTTATCGACCACGAAAAGAACAAAGACACATCAACAGCAACTCTGCTTTCCCCAGCGACGGCCTGCGGCCCCGCTCAAGCCAAGCGCCAAGATACCGCTATGCATCCATGGACAGACGGGAGCAGGGAACCAAACCACGAACTGGGATGCAGACCATCACCTTCCTGGCTCTGACAACAGTAAGAGGAGCCAGCGTTCCTCTCCAGGGCGCTGCTAACGTCCCGTCAAAGCCAAGGGCTCCTCAGCATCCCAGGCCTTGTCTGCCCCACCGGGGAGGCCCAGCAAGCCCCGGCCACGGCCCCTGCTCGTCCCCGCCTCACGGAGCGGCCTCCCGAGTGCTGACTCACGGAAAGCCAGCAGCGCCGCAGGCACAGGGGCTCCGGCCCCGCCGCCCCCCGGCTCGCCGCACCGCGGGGCCCCCGCCGCGGCC
>VWZL01004408.1:305234-318937 GCA_013396915.1 Stercorarius parasiticus
GGGCGGGGCGGTCGGTCGCGGAGCCGCGCCGCTGACAGGCGAGCGCCGTGTGTCACCGCCGCGGACCACGGTCGCAGAGGTTTTGTCACATAACGCAGGGGGGGTCGGGGGAGTGATCGCCCCCCCGCTACGCCGAGCCGGGCGCTGAGGGGGGCTTTTCCTGGCCCCCGGAGCCGCCCGCCGCCTCACCTCAGCCCGCTCCCGCCGGCCCCCCGAGGGTGTGCAGCAGAGGCGGCTCCAAAGCTCCCAGCCTGCCTCCCGCCGCGGCGAAAAGAGGGATGGCTGCTTCCCGCCCGAGCCCCTCTCTCTTCGGTTCCGTGGCGGCTGAGGAGCCTTGCTCCCTGCTGGAATAGGCCTTGGGGCCTGCCCTGCGAGGCACACAACCTGCCTTTGTTCAGCAGGCAAGAGGGGATGTGCCCCGCGCGCCGATGGCGGCGAGTGGCATGGCGGCAGAGGCACCACAATGCTAGGCCGCAGCTGGAGAATGAATCTTTCAGTGCGGTGTCTCCTGGGACTGCCCCGGCTCCCCAGCCATCTGCGGGTCAATGAGAGACAACCGGTAGCATCTGGCAGACATGGTCACAGGAGGTGCAGTCACTAACCAACCTGAGGGTGGATGGGGATCAGGCAGGGCAGTTACATTTGGGGCAGCAGGTCAGAGTGCACAAATCTCACTAATTTGTGTGATGCAAATGAATAAGATTCAAAACCAGCAGCTGGACAACAATACCATACAGCAGGAGCCATTGTCTAAATGTAAAGAGGTTTGCAGGAGCTGCACGCACCCATGCCTTGGTTTCATGTCTTCCATCAGTGATACAAGTGACAATACAACAACGAAACAATACAACAACAATACAAAACCAAAACAATACAGCAGGAGCCATTGTCTACATGTAAAGAGCTTTGCTGGAGCTGTACGCACCCATGCCTTGGTTCCATCAGTGACACAACAGCGACACAGTGGTATGCAGTCCACAGGTTTATCCTCTGTGTCAGGACGACCTGCTTCCTTGCGCATGATGGCTCAAAGAGCTGTTCTCCAAATGCCCCAAGCTGTCCGCCCCATGACCTTACGTATTTTATGGTGCTGCTCTTCATGCTGTTTATACAGCCCGGAGAGCAGATCTCCCTAGCTGAACAGGGAAGATGCCTTCCTTCTCACTCTCTCTTATGGACACACAAGTGCAGTCTTTCTCTTGTTAAATTTTCATTGTTCTAGCACGGAGACAGCTGCTAAAAAAAATTAATTTATTTTGTATATGTTAATTGGGCAAACAGTATTTTTGAATAAGAAAGTCAGCCCTTAGAGTCAATCTTTTTAGATTTTTAGCCGAGGCTTAAGTGTAACCTATACAGAGCAAGAAAAGATTCCTTTTTTACTGCAGTAAACGGTACCCTTTAGTGGGCAAATTACCGGTTAGAAACTTCCTGATGAAAAAACTCATCTAGCTCCCCTGGATGAGGAATATCTAGTTTAAGAATGTGGAAAAGTTAAAATGGAGAAAAAATAGGGTGAGAAATAATGATAATAATAATAATAAAATGCTCAGTTCAGGGGCAGTCACAAATAATTATTTTGAATGGGAAAAATTATGTCAGTACAAGCAATGCAACCAAAGGTAGAGAAGCAGTGCTTCCTCTTTTGGTTTATATTCTCCAGCTCCACAATATGTTTAACTTGATATTCCTTATGTCCACTCTTAAAATATTTTCTAGAGATGGTAAATGGTCCTCCAGGTTTTTCAGTTCAACTAATTTTTTTTTTTTTTATGCACACCAAAATGTCACTGAATCATGAGCACCTCTAGTTGCAGTGTTTTGTTCTGTATTCAGTAAAAGGTATTATGATTGTTCTATCCTTTCACTTTTTTTTAAATACCAGGAAAGAGACAGGGACGATCATGTACCTGTACAGCAGCGTGGGTCCTGCAAGAAGACTAATTAAAGCAATGTGGAAAAAGAATACACCAGAGTAGCAAAAACTCTACACTGGTAAAGACAGATATGCAAACACAAGGAATTTCAGTTACAATCATCATGCCCGTAAATCCACCTGCCTCTGGGAGATCCTCTTATTGTAATGAATTTCCTCAGTATATTTTGTTTGACAACAGTCAGAGATAACAAGTGATCAGCAAGAAGAAATATGACACCTCACATTTTAACTGCCCTATTAGTGTTATTTACTTTTAAAAAATACAGTTCTTCATCCATTAAGTGTTGAAAGGGGGAATGAAAGAGCATCTTTTGTTGTGTTAATTCATGCTAAGTGTGCGATCCTGGGCATCCCTCATATGAAGAGGGAATATTTGGCTTCATATGAAGAAGCCGATTGCAGTTCATTGTGGTACTAGGAAAAAACTTAGCAGAGTTGCACCTCATGATAGCACCCGACACAGCTTTCACAGAGCAGCATTTTGGACCACTGGTAACTGTGGTCTTTGGAGACTGGAGGTAGGGTACAGTCAGAGTATGTCACTGCATAGCGAGTTCATTTACAGGAAATCCTATGTTGCCAGAACTAAGACAACTCCCGTGGCAGTTGGAGTGCTACTAGTGGCATTTGGTGTGCTCACCATGGGTATATCTAAAGACATTTCATAGCAGTTAGAAGAGAATGATGGTGAGAGAGCGCTTATGTGGTGGCTGATGGCCACGTCCATGGCAATGTGAGCTGAAGTGACATGTGGCAGAGTTAATGGCAGAGGGCAGGTGTTGGAAAGATGTCTGTAACAAGCTCCAACTGTCATTAAGAAGTGAGCCAGGCACTGGCTGCTAAATCGTCACCTCTTGCACCTGGGGACAGCGGGATATGTTTGCAGTCGGTGGCAGTAGGAATTACTGGAACGTGTGCAGCTGCTGAGGAAAATGGCAGCTAATGGTAGCAGTGGTTGAATTAAAATTCTAGGAGTTGGATGGGGGAAAAAATACCAGAGGTGGCACAGGGAAGACTAGGGTCTCAAAAGGAAGAGGGAAAAGCAGAGAAGAGACTAGCATGGAAAATGGAGGAGGTGAAAGTGGAACAGAGATTTGAATTTGGGTGTGGCAAGCCAAACAAATGATACAAAGGAAGGGAGAGAAACATGTGAGCCCTGGAGGAAGAAAAGTTAGAAACATACTGGTAGTTTCAAAGAAAAATGTGGTAGCTGGAGGGAAGGAGGGTAAGGTCACCAAGTACAGAACGTGATTCCGTAGTGGTGCAGGGAATGAGTAGTAGAAAGGAGCCCACGAATGAAGGAGGGACTAGAAAAAGATGGAAGAACTAAAAAGATGCAGGGAAGATGAGAAGGGAAAAAAAAAAAAAAAGATCCATCTATGTGTTGTTATTCTAAATAAAGAAAAGCAGAGAAAGCAGAAAAATGAAAAAAAATATGTAAAGCCAACTGAAGGAAAACTAAAATAAAAGGAAGAGGGAGGGAAGGAGAAAGAAATAAGGAAATTTTAAAAAAAAAGAAACATGAATAAGTAGAAAAAAATTGAAAATTCGGTAACTTTTATTTAGATAATGTGTGCTTTATACAATTAGTTTCTCCATTTCCCACAGTCTAAGAAAAAGAGTTACAACGATGTGTTACAAATAGTGCTTCATTACATTAGTTTGACTTACATCTCGGGAAAAGGGGTATCTCTTCTGAAAGAAATTCCATCAAAACAATAGGTGTTGTTTTCTTTTTTATTCCAGAAATAGAGAGATTTTAACACGTATAATACTGTCCTCTCTGCCCTTTCTCTTTTTCTCTTTTTCTCAGTCTTGAGTCTATGCCTCAGACATTTCAATTTTGACATCTTTCATTCCACCCCCATATATCGAATTTAAAGTCAGTTTAACTCCTGGATTTAAATGAAATATTTTATAAAATGTCATAGTTTTAGGCTTGTGTGGGATTGGCTCTCTTAATTAGTACCTCAACTGTGTACTTAGTGGAACTGGCATAAATCTGCATTATTCCATTGCATTTCTCAGCAGTTCAAGTGTGTTGCACAGTCAAGACAAAAAATATTTTATTACTAAGGATGTGATGGCAGAGAGTTTAAACTTTTTATCCAGACCCACAGAGTTTGTGAGTGTGAAAGCAAGACCACGATTTGGGCATTGCTTGTTATTTGAATGCTCTAACTGTATGAACTATAAATATAAGAGGACGAAATGTTTGCGTGAGTTTGGATGAAAACAAACTACTTATTTTGTACAGATACACAGTCATGATAAAATATGATGTCAGTATCTGAGATTAAGCTTTAGCTATAGGGATTTAAAAAGTAACATTTTGAATTACCTATTAGATTTAACAGGTGCTTAATCTATACTTTTTAACCAGCTTTATTATAAATACACTCACATTAAAATAGTATATCTTTATTTTCTTGTTCCATGTATGCATTCAATACCATTTTTCATACTGTAGTCAGTTTACTCTTTTTCCTGCTAAATCAATCATTTTCTACAGGGAAAGACAGTTCTTTGCTATAACACAAAATGACAATTTCTTTTTGTATTTGTGAAAATCCAATGGTAAAATTACAAAGAAACACTGGAGAATTTTTCTGTTTGCGTAGCACTTCCATGTGGAAGACTCAAATTGCCATGTGGGGATTCAAATTACCAGCTTAAACTCTTCAGTTTTTTAAGATAGGTTCAATATATCCACTTAAATTTATGGGATAAGACAACAGTGCCCTTCTGACCTGCCCAGTCCTTGCTGTTTGTACCTCATGAATCCACAGGACCTACTTACGAAAGTTGTGTTTGATTACCTGAACCGAGAGAGGTTAGAAGTCATTGGGATGTTTTTGATGCAACAGAGTGAGGAGGGAACATACATTTACTTATTTTTGTAAAACTGAAATATCTTGGACATGCATAACATCTTTTATTAGAATGAACTCAAACTGTGATTCCAGACTTTTTTCACGCTCACATCACTACACTACTGTGTCTACTTTACAAGCTGTGAAAATGAGACTAAGAACCCACACTAAGTACTAGACATAAGACCAAGAACACAACCCAAAATCTTGTCTGCTGTTGCGATTCATTTCATTGTTGAAGCCTGACGGAATGGAGCGGATAGAAAAGTGCACATGCCTTTTATACGGAGGCTTTCTGAATCACAAATGGCAAGATGAAGTTATCCTGGCTAACTAGGTGGTGATTTATTCACGGGTGTGGAGGGTGGAGATAAGAGATCCTTTCATGAAGACAGGTAAATGGATAATGTATGTGATACAAAAGAGATTGACGAAGCTGAAGTTTGCAGTTTCATCACAAAAACTGAAGGATGAAGTCTTACAAGCCAGACCTAGATTCTAAAAAAGGTGTTTAGGCATCTATCTCCCATTCAAATAAGTAAGAGGATTCAGACCTAAGTTTAGAAATAATTAGGGCATAAAGAGAGATAGTTGTCTATCTAGGACAGTGGGGAGCAGTTAACATAGCCTAAAATACCAAGTTCCTTTAGGAAAAATCTCTGACTCTTTTTTTTTTTGCTGCATAGGCTGCTTTTTCTTGAGTAGTGTTGTGCTGAAGTGAACTGCAAGCCTCTGTGTATCCCTCTCACAGATGCACTGATGTGAGGGGATGGGATGAAAGTAGGATTTCATAACATTTTTTCAGGCATGAAGTAAGCAAAAGGCGGAGTGGAGAGCATGCTGAAAGGCGAATAGGAGATAATAAATGGAGAAAGGAAGCAAAAAAAAGTCTTTGAGGGATGAAATGCTGCAAAGGATTAGTCTGCAAATAAAGATTTTGTAGGGTTTCAGGTTTATGCACTAACTGGGAGAGTAAGAATCTGTGTATTTAGCTTCATGCCCAACTTTCCAAGAGGTTCAAGAGCTGCAGTGATAACCAATGATCTAAATCCACTTCTAGGCTGAAAAGAGTCCAAGTTACAACTAGACTATCACGACTGACCTACTTGGTACACTTGACAGTAGTCTCAGTGAAGAAACTAAGGAGCAGATGGGAGGACAGCCTGATACATTGCTCTGTGGACAGTCTTTTCGGGACAAAATCATGGTTTGGAGAGTACAAGTTGTATTCACTGCATACTTCAGCACCCTGGATCTTGCAGACTAGCAAATTTCACCATTCCCTGTGCAGAAATCTATCTTTACTAATTTGGTTTGGCTAAAATTCCAGAAGGCTCCATAGCAGTGTTTCTTTAGAATCATAGAATTGTTAGGGTTGGAAGGGACCTTAAAGATCATCTAGTTCCAACCCCCCCTGCCATGGGCAGGGACACCTCCCACTAGATCAGGTTGCTCAGAGCCCCATCCAGCCTGGCCTTAAAAACTTCCAGGGATGGGGTTTCCACCACCTCTCTGGGCAACATGTTCCAATGTCTCACCACCCTCATGGTGAAGAACTTCTTCCTAACGTCCAGTCTGAATCAACCCATCTCTAGTTTTAATCCATTCTTTCTAGCCCTACCATTACCCAACACCCTAAAAACTCCCTCACCAACTTTCTTATAGGCCCCCTTAAGATACTGGTAGGCCACTATAAGGTCTCCTCGGAGCCTTCTTTTCTCCAGACTGAACAACCCCACCTCTCTCAGTCTGTCCTCTTAGGAGACGTGCTCCAGCCCTCTGATCATCCTCGTGGCCCTTCTCTGGACACATTCCAGCATGTCCGTATCTCTCTTGTAGTAGGGGCTCCAGAATTGGACGCAGTACTCCAGGTGGGGTCTCACGAGAGAGGAGTAGAGGGGGAGAATCACCTCCCTCGACCTGCTGGCCACGCTTCTCCTGATGCAGCCCAGGATACGACTGGCTTTCTGGGCTGCTAGTGCACACTGACGGCTCATGTTGAGCCTCTGGTCCACCAGCACCCCCAAGTCCTTTTCTTCAGGGCTGCTCTCAAGCCAGTCACTGCCCAGCCTATATCGGTGCTTGGGATTGCCCCGACACAGATGGAGGACCTTGCACTTGGTCTTGTTGAACTTCATGAGGTTGGCGTGGGCCCACCTCTCCAGCCTGTCAAGGTCCCTCTGGATGGCATCCCTTCCCTCCAGCGTGTCAGCCGCCCCACACAGCTTGGTGTCATCGGCAAACTTGCTGAGGGTGCACTCTCTGCCACTGTCCATGTCGCTGACGAAGATGTTAAATAAGACCAGTCCCAGTACTGATCCTTGAAGGACTCCACTTGTCACTGGCCTCCACTTGGACATGGACCCATTGACAGCCACTCTTTGGGTGCGGCCGTCAAGCCGGTTCTTTATCCACTGAATTGTCAGTCCATCAAACCCATGTTTTATCAGCTTGGAGACCAGGATGGCACGTGGGACAGCGTCAAAGCTTTGCTCAGGTCCAGGTAAATGACGTCAGTTGCTCTCCCCTTGTCTATTGATGTTGTGACCTTCTCATAGAAGGCCACCAGGTTTGTCAGGCACGATTTGCCCTTGGTGAAGCTGTGTTGATTGTACCCAATCACCTCTTCGTTATTCTTCTGCCTCAGCAGTGCCTCCAGGAGGATCTGCTCCATAATCTTACCAGGCACGGTAAGAGCTCCTCCTTGTATCTCTGTACTTCTTTCTTTCTCTACAAATTATTGAACACATTCCAGCTATCAGTATTGAACACTATTTAATTGGCACTGAGGCTTGAATGGGGTTGAACCAAGACCCTGCTGCCCAGTTCTCTGTAGTGCAAATCAAATCATAGGACAACATACATCATTGGGCTGAGAAAATAGAGGAAAGAGCTCCGTTATTAGATGATTTAGTTGAGAGACCTCATTTGCATTAATTCTCTACAGTGGACTCTGTTCTTGAGCCAAAGAAATGAATCTCCCACTCTTCACCTGTTTTACAAACAACTAGTAGATACTGCTTCTTCCTGTTCAGCTAGGTAACGTATCATTTTACCTAGACTCAGCAGTGTGCTGTTCTTTCTCTGCATAACATCTGCTGCAGTTTTCATAGCTTGAATTGTTCTTGGACTTGTTTTAAAAGGCATGTTTCAGAAATGTCTTTGAGGATGTGAATTGTCAGTCATTGTTTTATCTGCTAGGGTGTTCTTCCTTTATGTTTGTTATTTTACTTTTTAAAATAAGATTAAACAGGCTTTGGAGTTTAAAGTTCATAGGTTTTAATTCTTGTTTAGGTTAAAGGTACCAAGAATGGTAAAGTGATTTGTAGCAACAGGATTTTAGCGCAGCTTCAGAATTTAATTTATTCTTGTATAACAATAAACTGGCATTTAATCTCTTTCACATTTTACTGTAAATCAGTCTTCACGTAAGACAGCAGTGTCTCTCTGGCTGGTCAGTTCTAACTCGTGCTTCTCCGTACTGTTGTAGTATTTGTGTACACACTTCTCACATACACCTGAAAATTCTCATATTTACTGTTCCAAAGCCTTTGTGTTATTTGTACTTCAGACTTCATTTCTCTATTACTTGATGCGTGACAGGGGTTTTATTAGTTAGTGCACTTTTAAACACATTTTTGTTCTGTAAATTAACTTTAATAACATTTGATATTTGGCATTCCAATTTGCTCGCTTAATTCATATTAACATGCTTAATTTTTTCCAGAGAGCCTCACAGCTTTGTCTTGGACTCTGCATTTTACTCAGCAGCATCCTCAGTGTTTACTGTGCCCATGGCATCACCTGTGACAAACTTCTAAAGGCCATCTGGGATGTACAGTTGTTAGTAAAACATTTTAAAGGCAAAAGGCTTCTGCAAGTATAACTCAGAGCATAAACTGGTCTGAAGAATCTTAATTGTTGTTGAAGAAGCAGAAGGAACCCCAAGTAAAGTTGAGGGTGAGGTTATAAGTTAGAAAAACCCCGTATCTTCTTTTCTTCTTGCTGATACTTGCATCTGCAAGAGAATGAACGGGAAGCCCGAAGTGACACAGTACTGAATAACTTTTCAAATAACTATCTTGAGCTGTAATGGGATAATAATGCACTCTGGTCTTTGCAGGGCAAGAGTTAGTGATTCAGTCTCTGTGTGATGCAGGTAGCTCACTACTCCGCCCTGATATAAAAGAGGATGGTGTGGCTCCCGTAGGAGAGGTGATCCTTCAGAATTTAAAAGGTTTAAATTTAGAACACCTAAAAGCCGTCAACCTGCATGAGTTCTGTTTTGTGTGCATCCCTTTTAATGACAGGAAAGCTTTAGGAAGGTGGCACCTTGGCCTGCACAGACTTTTTTCTCTTTGAGTCAGTGGAAATGCTGGTAATAATACAGGGGTAAGAGCTAGCATGTTGTATGATCGTACTGACACGTGAACCAGTACTCCCCTTCACATAGCTTTTAAAATCGCAAGGATGTTAGGTTTGATGGGTTCTTGCTGGGGATGAGGGTGTAGGAGGGATGGCTTCAGGCTGCCAAGTCATACAATTCTACTTGGATGGCTTCGTGTCAAGGAATAGTAATGAATGAGCAAACGTACTGGGCCACTAAACTGTACAGAGCAGCAAAACGAGCTCCCTCTTTCGCTCTGCTGAAAATAATTAAGGGAAACAAGTTTTATAGTTTCATAAAACCAACCTGACTTTCTGACACAAGAACATACAAATTGTCTATTGCTCCCCTACCTAATCATCTTTCCTAAACAAGATGCTATATTTGTTGCCTGCCATTTTGTCTGGTCATTAATAAATAGTTAGTTTACACAGACAGGTGGGTTTACTGTCCTAGCTAGAAAATCAAGTAATAGCGATGGCAATGTTGTTATACTTCTGTGGTAATGGAAGAGTATTGCAAGTAACCCCATACAGACAAAATTGACAAGAAGGGACAACTTCACATAAAAAACTTGGCCCTCCATCTGGGTGTGTCATTTCCTTTGGATTGGAAGTTTTCCCCATCTTGTATTTTGAGAGATAAAATATTCATTGACTTTCTTCAGAACATGTATTAGTTTCTTCTGTCAACTGTGGGAACACATCCCATATTTAATTGAGTTATTGGATTTGTTTGGAATTTCAAAAATGAGTAAAAACTCATTAAAGGAATAGGGGCAAATCCTTGAACTCTGTCTCTGATAGCGAGAATTTATTTTAGGTAGTGTAAGAAAGTAACCTATAGTCTGGAATCATATCCCTAACTATTTTAGACTGCTGGAGAATTCAGAAAAAAACTTGTATAACAGCCTTTCGTGATGTGTTTTCATTAAGTCTGAGGTAGCTCAGTAAAGAAGCTACAGCATGATTTATTTTCATCAGTTACTACAGAGAAGTCATTAAAAGAAAAACTTGGCAAAATCTTGCTTACATACTTCTTGCATTCCAAATCCATAAAATGTTTAGATACAATCTAATTTCATTATAACAAAACAAACCTCCTTTACTAGATTTCTTTCATTTTTTTCTTTAAATGATGATGTTTCCATACCTCTTCTGTCTACACTAGCTTTCCAGTATGGTGTCTTTTGTGTCTGTTTTCTTTATAACGTCACTAAGATTAGGCAGGTTGCTCTGAGGAATGCTATCGTCCCATAAGGCTTGGTAAGAGCATTTGGCAGGCCATGAACTACGGAGTAGGGAAAATAATTTAGCCATTTTTGTCACATGAAGATGACTTTCAGAAATGCTTGCACACGTGATTATTCTTCCAGTTCAAATCGACAAGAATCTGCATTTTAACCTATGTATTTTATATACACTGAAAGTTTTACCAGCTTTTCGGCCTGTTAGTTTCATTTGATATTTCTTACTGTTGAGCTAAAATGTATATATTCAGGCACACACACGATCTTCTTTTTAAATAGCTTCCCTATTTCAAAAGAGAGGTGCCATGGGGCTATCGAATGATTTAGATAGGGGCATAGGCACAAAGAATGTGTCTGGCTCTGTTCCTGTAACTTCGGAAATGGGGTACAAGGCAGAAAGGTGGGGTGGGATACTGGCTACGAGGACAGTGAAGCTTTCTGAATAAAACCAAAACTTGTGTGGATTCTGTCATCTTGTGTGACTGAACTTGTGGAATCAAGGTATTACTGGTTAAAACTCAGCTTTCAGCATTTTAAATGATGGGTGGCTGGGCAAGGAGCAGAGAAAGGGGCAGGAAAGGAGAGAAAAAAAAAAATCACCAGTCAAAACCATCCCTATCAGTTTTTCATTTATTTATTGATGGGACTTCAGTATTCTGACTGGTCAGTTGAGGCTCATAGGAGCTGCGTACAACCAAAAGCAACTCCCCTTCTTGCAAACCATCAGTAGGTTTCTCTGGTATGTCCCTTTACACCATAATCCATACTGCTGTCACCTCTGTCAGGCATTCCCGTAATGAATTCTAGGCTAACTATGTTTTTAGAAAACAAACAGAAAGAGAATTGCATTAACACTTGTATCTTGAGACACGGTCTCTGTGCCGTGGTCTGCATAGGCTTGTTCTAGGGGAAAAAATAAGTATTTTAAATAATAATAATATACTAAAAGGAGCAGCTTAAATGAACTGACAGTCCTTCATTTTTCCTGATAGCTCCTGCTATCTTCTACTCTTTGACGCTAAAGAGAATCCATATGTACTTGTATGTTCAAGATCTTTTGATGTAATTGCTGGTGGGTGAAATACATACCATTCACTGTATATTGAGTCTGATTATTTCTACACCAACACCGATAATTACCAGTAATCCATTACTACAATTCTTATGCAAGTTGCTCTTTTGTCCTATTTAAAACAGAAGGTGAGCAGTACAGTACAGAGGAGCTGGAATCCCAGTCCTGAAGAATCCAGTCCAGAAAGTTACTTCCGATGTCAAACGAGGCAGAGAGAATGAAAAGATAAATTATTCAGGAGTGAATCCTACACACTTGTAATGCACAAGTTGTAATGAATCTCTTTTAATTTTGTGAAGTTGTTTACCTAATATGGCAGATATGCCATATGGTACACTAAAGAGAGTGTTAGAACAAGGACATGAAGATTTCTAGGTTTTTATTTCTAGTTTTGTATGCAACTGTAAACTACATTCAAGCTAGCAGACATGAGCAGTAGAAGAATACAGGCTGCTCTGACCCTTCACGCTGACTACTGCTGCCATTTGGTAATTTCAGTGCTCTCTCACATCACTGTCCCTTCCTCCATCACTGCTCTGTCCCCACGGCCCAGATGCCATGGAAGACAGACCTGCAGTCACTCCGCACCTTTGGGCTGGTTTAGCTTAAGTCAAGCTTTTTTTACCCTTAATAAATCATTTGAGCAGCAGATGCAGATTAACTCTTCCACTGGTTAGAGAACGTGACCAGACTCCTATTCTGGCTAGTTCTTTGGTATGTTGCTTATAGAATTTCACCATAGCTAAAACTAGCTATGTGCTCAACCGTGGCAGCAGCAAACTGATCGGGACTACCCTGCTTGAAGCAGTGTTCCTCCCTCATAAGAAACAGGCAAGATGACCTACAATGACAGCTGTAAAATCACAGCTACTTTGCAGTTTTGTAATTTGGCAAAAATTGATAAAATGGAAGTTAAAAGTCATAGAAAAGGGCATTTTCTTTCTCTCCCTTGAGTTTCAAATGATGACTGAGAAAATCTGCAGAGAACAAAACATTTGAGAACAAAAGATTAATGTAAAACTTCTCAGAGGAGCTAGGCAGTCCCTTCTAGGGATGCCACCCGGTGAAGCGATCAGAGCCTCAGGAAAGGTTCAGCCTGGTAACTTTTACTCAGCAGCCAAACTCTACTGCAGGTGAGAGGCCATAAGAAACTGGAACAGTAACATCCCTTACCATAAACTGTGAATTTCTAAGACTTTTGATTTAACGATATTATTCAAGGCCTATATGTTAAGAACAAATACCTATCGGTTTTTATGTTTCCCCTGCGAGCTTTTGGCAAACAGCTTCTCCCTTGTAGACAAGACACCTTGGCGTATTTGGGGACAGGGTAAGACATGGGACAGCACTTCAGTGCTGCTCCCATCGCTTCCCGGGCAAACCGGACAGCAGAGCAATTTAATTCACATTACAGTACGCCAAGTGAAGTGATCACCACAAATATGTGATGCAGGAAGCGTTGACACCCATGTTTGGGCAACTCTAAGTAGAAAATACTTTGTCTCTGACCTATTTAAAGCAATCCCTTCTCGCAGGTAACTCGTAGCTCTTATCCTTCTGAGTCTCCACCTTCCGTCAGCTCTCATGGGGCCAGGGGATCCTGGGCATGGCCATCAGCAGGTGCCCAGCCGGCCCCTGTAGCGCGGTTCCAGCCTCCAATTCCACCCAATACATAAAGGCAAAGCTTATTTTATAATACTGAAAGAGGAGGTGCTATTTTAAGCTTAAAACTTACCAACATGCTACGATTTATCTTTCAGCTAATATTGTTCCAATAGCTCAGTTTTCTGTGGAAACAGTGCCTGGCAAAAGAGAGCATTTATTAAAAGGCAGGTTGTATTTTTACTTTAACGATATTTACTTCCTTTATGACGGTTGCACAAGCGGGTCAAAGTGCGGCTCCCTACTGTAAGGCCGGCGCTCGGCGGGACGTGCCCACCCGCGACAGCGCCGGGCCGGGCCCCCCTGCATCCCCCCGGCATTCCCGGCCCCGCTTCCAGCCCGGCTCCCCCCAAGGGTTAACGGCGGCGGGGTGTGATACGGGCGGGGATCGCGGCAGGGCCCCCGCCGCGCCGGGCTCCGAGCTGCCAGTGGACGGTTCAAAATCGGGATCTCCCTCGCTTTTTTCACCTCCCTCCCCTCTTCCTTTTCGCCTTCCTGGCCCTGACGCCGCAGCCGCCCCC
>VWZL01004408.1:319348-367722 GCA_013396915.1 Stercorarius parasiticus
GGGGAGGAGGGAGCAGCTCACAGGAACCCTCCAAAAAAAAGATGGCGGCGGGCTCGGATCTGCTGGATGAGGTTTTCCTGAACACGGAGGTGGATGAGAAGGTGGTGAGCGACCTGGTGGGCTCCCTGGAGTCCCAGCTGGCGGCCTCCGGCCACCACCACCAGCACCACAAGGCGCAGGAGCCCCTGAGGGCCGCTGGGGGGCTGCTGGGGAACCATGTTGTGAGCAGCAGCAGTAGCAGCAGCAGCCCTAGCCCTAGCCCTGGAGGAGTAGTAGTAGGAGGCAATGCTAATGCCCAAACAGAGAGCAGCAGCGGCAGCAAGATGGGACTGAGTGCCCCAGAGATCACAAAAGCAGGTAACATGGGCAGGGGTGGGGGGCTCTGAGGGAGAGGGGCCCTCCCCTCCCCCCACTCCCCAGCTCCGGCTGCTCCTTCCCTCACTGCTTTCCCCCCTTTTCCCTCTCTCCTCCTTCTCGTTGTGGCAGGAGCGGGAGTGCAAAGGGTGGTATCGATCATCTGGGGGAGAGCCTCCCCTCATCATGCCCCCTCGGTGTGTATCCGCGCCTCTGCTCCCTCCCCTTTATTTTCCCTCCTCGCCTCTGCTTACGAGAGGGTGTTTTATCATGTGTGGGGGCAGCTTCCCCGCAGAATCCGCCGGCAGAGCCCGTCCGTGACTCTGCCGGTCCCCTCCGCTTTTCCTGCCCTTGTTGCTGGAGTGTAAAGGGGCTCCCTTAGTCTGGGGGGCCGAGGGTGGCAGAGACCACCCCCTTGGTAACGGCCGTGCCTCCCATGCCGTCCCCGGCTGCTCCCCTTCCCTTCCCAGGGGTGGAGGTTATGGGGGGGATTCCCTCTTAATAATGCCGCCTTAGCTGTCTGTGTAAATGCTCCTTCCCCTCCCCCTTCTCTGTTGCTGAAGTGCAAGGGGGTGTTATTAATCATGACACCTATTTCCTGTAGAGGAGGAAGCGAGGGGGGATTTCAAGGGGAGGAAGTCCCTCAAAATGCTTCCCCCCCATATCTCCCTGCCTGAATATTCTTCTCCCCCCCTCCCCTTCCCTTGTTCCAGGGGCTTGGAGGGGGGCATCCAACACCTCTCATTCCTCCTCTGCCCTCAAGGGGGGGTTGTCACAACACCAGGTCCCAGGAAGGGGGGGAATTCAGGCCACAGCACCCCACCTTGTACAATGTCTTCTCCCATCCACCCACCCCCCGTAGCTACCTGGGAATATTCCCCCTCTTCGTGTTGTGAGGATTGTAGGGGAATAGTGCGAAGGCTGGGACTAAGGGCTCACAACATGAGAATGGAGGGAAGCTGTTTTTCAGGGGAATTAAAAAAAAAAAAATGTCTCCCCAGAATTTCTCTGCGATTCTTCCCCTCCCCCTATTTTTATTTTTTTTTCTTTCTTTCTTGTTGCTGAAGTATAAGAAGATATTACAGACCTTCTGTCATGATTAATGAAGCTCTTCTAGGAGGATCTCCTTAACCCTTATAACATGCATCTCAGTATCTGTCTGTCGCTATTCTTTTCCCGTTTCTGTCTCCTTAGGTCCAGGACCTGGACAGTGTGTGATTGTACTTGTGATAGCACCAGGCCTCATCAAGGGGCATGAGGATTATTCAGGACAAGAAGCTACATCATCTTGTCCCTTCTCAAAACCAGCTTTGCTTTTTATTTATTTATTTTTAACTGTCTCTGGCTGAGGTAACTTCAGATCCGAAGAACAAATTCTGTAATAAAGTGGAAGAGTCTTCTGGTAACCTACTCCAGGCCTTGCAGTACTTCTTATCTTGACAGCATGACGTTTTTCTTTCCTTCACTTTTTCACATTTTGCTGTTGTTGAGCCTCCTGATCTAACTGACTTAGTCTGTAGCAGATGAAAGGATTAGAGGGTAACGTGTGCTGGGTATAGGGAATATGTCTTATTAATGTGTTTTCCATTGCCATTTTTCCCTCCTTGCAGTTGCAGTCCTGTTGCTAAATGTGATGGCAGGCTCTAGAATGGGGAAGAGGTCTAAGGTGATCTTCTTCCTCCCCTTGGTTCATATCAAATCTGTTTTCCCTATTTTATATATTATTGTAGTGTTGAAAGCAGGGGTGTTACAATTAATATTGGATCTGTCAGTCTTGGGCGGGAAATTGGAGGCTTCAAGATAATGTCTTCAAAGCAACCTTCAGTTTGTGCTCTGTACCGTTTTCTTGGCTCCAGGCAGGTAGCTTGGGAGATGGAGAAGACTTGGTAATGAGGGAGAATGTTCTGTCTTTGCTGGACTTCTCTTCTTGCTCATTCTCTCTGTTTAACCTTGTTGTTGTTTTGCAGGAGCAGGAGGAGTGCAAGGGGGCGTTATTAATCATAACACCAGGTCCCAGACTTCAGCTCTGGATGGAGCCACCACAACGAGCACCAGCACCACCACTGCAGCAGCAGGAGGATCTGAAGTCACTGCTGCTGCTCCAGGGACCCTCAGTCAGGGCAAATCGGTGGTTATCAGCACTATGGCAACTGCCTTGTCCACCAGGAATGGCAAGATTGGGACCACAACAGTGCAAACTTTGAATGGGAGTAACGTGGTGATGAACTCTCACCATACAGGAGGTGCCGCTTTCGCTGGGACTCCTGTGACTGCTAACCCCGCTTCTGCACCTGCTGTTGCCCCTCTTGTTAACAATGGACCTGGATCTGTCGGGAAAGGAAATACTGTTAATGCTGTTTTGCCGTCAGCTTCCAACACTGTCATCCAGACTTCTTTCCTCAACACTGCTGTGTCCTCTGCATCTTCCTCCTCGCCCACAGTTATCTCCTCGCAGCCACCACCGAGCATTGGAACTGGGGCGCCTACGGTAACTCTTGTGAGGCCACCGATTCACACAGCAGGACCCACAGTAGCTGCAGCTGGTGCAGCCACTCAAAATGGGAGCAATACTGTGATCAATTCAACCATCAGTGTGGGGAGTTTTCCTGCTGTTGCTACGGCCACTGTGGGATCTGGAGTTTCCCTCCAGACATCGCTTGTGAACAGCCAGTCTAGTTCCACTGTGCCAGCAGCTCCCGCCACACAGGTCATCAAATCTGAGTCTCCTAAAACTATAGTCCAGGCAGTATCCCAACAGCAGACGCTGGCTACTGCTGGCCAGCCCAGTACTACAGGGGGTAACATGATTATTGGGCAAACTATGCAAGCTGGGCTCTCCAATGTTGCTCCCAATCCTGGTGGGATACCTCCTGCAGCTCCTGGCACCCCCACAGGAATGGCTAAAGGCACTGCCAATACGGTGGCACAAAGTCTACCGAGGACTCCAACAGCAACTACGAGTGGAATCAGAGCAACTTTGACTCCTACAGTTTTAGCACCTCGTTTGCCTCAGCCACCTCAGAATCCAACTAACATTCAGAATTTTCAGTTACCACCAGGTAAGTAAGAGGACTGAAGGGTTTTGTTTTGGAAGTGTATTTCTTGCAGGAAGGAAGGTATCCAAATAAGATTTCTTGCTGTTTAATTGTGAATTGTGGAAGAAGTGTTACATTTAACAATGAGAATTGTCTGGTTTTGAGGAGTAGAATAGTAGCATTCCACTACTTAGCATGTGATTTCGTGTGACCAAAAAGTCTTTTCAGCAGTAATAATTTGAAAATAATTCTGCCTAGTATCTTTGTCACAATGTGAGTGTAGGTGAAGCTGCAAACTGCCAAAGCGTGACAATGGAATATTATCAAATGAAGTGTTGCTATTTCATTTCCACGTAAGGTGTTTTGACTTTTAAGGTGGTTTTGTCAGTAGTTCGTATAACCTTCACGTGCTGTTCAGTTCCCTCTCTGTCCCTGCATGCCCCCAGTACCACAGTACTCTCATGAATAGAGAAGCAGCAGATACAACATAAGAAAACTACCTTCTTTTTCTTTAAATACCTTCAAAGTCTGACTTATAAGCTTCGAATCTGTGAGGTTTTGATGATCGTTTTAGTAACTGGAGTTCTGATACAAAAGGCAGTCTTCCTATGTCCTTACCTCACCCTGTTGTGTCTAGGGTTGCAGCTTTTGTAGTAGCTAGTCTCATGCTTAGTGCTGAGCATCTCTGGACAAGGAATCTAGTTCTGAACTCAGTGGCTGAGTCAAAAGCAGGATGAGAAGCATTTCTTTCCTGAGAACTGTTCTGTCCCTCCTTAAATACCCTAGATTTAGAGATTTAAGGTTATATATTTGCTGTTATTTTGAACCAGGCTTGTACTTGTGTGCAGTTTCATTTTTAGCTGAAAATACTTGTGTGAACCTACACATAGCTTCCTGTCTTTTTAATAATATATAGTAATAGCTGTATTCTTACCATTCACTGTTTTCAGGGCAGTATACAAAGAACAGCTAATTCAATTTTACTACTAGTACCGAATGAAATCGGTAGTAGTTGTATGTCATCTATTTCAATTGGTGTTTGTGAAAATACATCTATTGAAACTCCTGACCAACCTTAAAGCAGTGCACCTGTCACATAAGGTAGATCAGAAACCATACTCTGTTACTACACACCATCTTTTTGTGTAATGTACTATTTATGGTATGTGATGCCATGTAGTTTCACGAAGCCTGTCAGATGGTCTGTGTGTCCAAGTTCTAACTGGCATAAATATTCCTCATTTTTTTGTGCAGAAGATTATTTCCTATGCGAGTAATTTGAATGACACACGTTGCTAACTTAAAAAATAGCAGTAAAACGCGGACCTTGAAATCCCAGTGCCTAATTTGAGGCTTGTAAATTGATAGGCTGGAAAAGCCTTATTTATTTATTTATTGCCACAGTGTATCAAAGGATTTTTCAGGTTTACAGTCTATTGCCATGTATGCCTACATTTTCACTAATACTGCATTATAAACCCGATTATGGGAAAAATACTACTGTTGAGTCCAGTGGGACCTTTTTGCCAGGTAGCCGATGTTTTCAAACTGCCATAGCATACTGAAATATGTTGCTCTTAAAAGCAGCGTTGCCAGTCCTTAAGCGTAATTGGACCATAAATTGCTCCTTTGGAGGTCTCGATAGATCAAAGTAAAACAATATAGGTTCTAAACACTTGAGGTTTTTTATTAAGCACTTTTCTTGTCTGTCCTACACTTTAAAAATACTTACAACTTCAAAAGAATAGCCTGACTCTTAAAATAAGCAAGTCTACATGACCGAATACATAGAAATTGGAAATTGGGCTCTTGCTTGATGAGACAGACTTAATATAGGAAAGGACTTTTTTAGTGGATCAGATTTTTTTTGAAATTGCTTTGGTTTGCATTTTTATACCTTGTGGAAGTAGCCAACTTTGAAAATGTTTTGCATAAAGCGTTTCTTACAGAACACTTAAGAACTGATGGATGTTGAGCTCTTACAAACATCTCACAGGTGCGAGGGCTAAGCACCTCTGAAAGTCTAGCCACACGCAACTGCTTTAATCTTTAGCAGAGGACATATACATTCATAGTGAAAGCAGAATAGATGACTCTGCTTTTGAAATTGTATTTCAAATTACAGCGTCATAGGCCAGACTTTTAAAGGCAGTTTGGTAGTATGGAGCTGCACCTGCAGTGCTTGTATGCTGTGCGTCTACTGTGTGCATCGAATTTGCATGCACAAGTTTATGTTTTTAAAAGTTAGTAGTGGATGTTAATAAGAGTTTGTAAGACTTAGTGCATGAAATAGCTTGAGATCATACACTGCACACATTGCTTTTTACACCAAGATTTACAAACACTTGTAAAGAACATTGTGATGGAAGGTTTGACCAATAAGCAGCACGTGTCTTATAGTTATTTTCTTACCCTGAATTACTGTTTCTAGCTCTCCAGAATACAGTTACAGTTTCACATGTGTGGAAAGTAGAATATAAAATGTCAGTAACTGTTACTAACTTGAGACTTGAAAATTAGAAACCTTGAAAGGTTTCAAATGTTTTCTTATATAGAGCATGTAGAAAATAGCTCAGTCAACACTCTTTAAAATACATTACTTTTAGAATAACGCTTTATATTGCATCAAGGCAATTGTGCAACAAACATCAACTGACGAAATTGGAGGTATTCGAAAAGCTAATGGGCTGTAGTTATTGTGACCTTACTGGATTCTGGTATCTTGCTTCTCAAAGAAACTGGACTGTTTGGAGCATCTGTGCATTAATAATGGTTTTCCACTACTGACATCTTTGAGGACGAGGACTATTGCACTTAGTCTTTTCTTCAGGAGCCTGTGTGTGGAACTTTGTAGTCCAGTTGGACAGATCTGGGTAATGAACGTCCAAAAATGACCTTATTTATAGTTTCTTAGCAAAGATGTGAAAATATCATGAGATAATTTTCTAGGGGGCAGGAACACAAGTTATACAGTGCTACTTGAAAGATGCAACATCTTTTGAAACTGTGACTGTAAATTGTATGAAGTTCTTTGTTTCGGAGTACTTCAAGCAATAATACAAAATGTGTTGTGTACAGTAATATGGTAAGAGGTAGGAAAATTGATGAGTTTGTTAAAGCATTAAGTCAGTGTTCTGCTGTTACAGATGCTCAGAAATGTCTGCAGAAAACTGTAATTGAGATTGTGCTCGAAGATTAATCTTTTGCAATGTAAGAGTTTGTAAAGTCCTCAGAGGTTATCACTGACACATGTAGAATCATCTTGTAAAATGACAGAACTTGTGCACTTTAAAATCACTCTTCAAAATACTATCTTCTCCAGCAATGCAATAATACAATTTCAAAACCATCGTCTATGAGTTTATGCTTACTTTACCAGTATTGTCAACTTGAGGGATCAAAGATTTGGATTCTGTTCTTGCGGATGCTTGATGTTGTTACTCTCTTCTGCTTTCTTTTTATGTACAAGCATCTCATAATAAGCTTTTAAGGTGGCTGCTTAAACAAAGGAGCAGACTGGAGAGGGTTCTGTAGGTATAGAGTAAGAACAATATAGAGCTGGTAGATGCGGACAGTTTTCTCTACTAGCTTAGGTGAAACTGAAATCTAGAAACCTTCACTTCCCCCTGTCTCCCCTTCCTTTCTTTCCTTTTACCTTCTGAGTGAATGTTAGTACTTATGAAAATTTGCTAGGTTGATCCTAAAGACTAACTTTTTTTTTTTTCCCCCTGAATAAACAAGATTCTGTGACACTCAGTCCTGTTTGAAGATAGCAGATAGGAGAGGTTGTCTTTATGTAATTTTTTTACTTCTGCGATCATGGTCAGTATTCTCCTTAGCAGTCAGTAATGCAGTTGTGCAGCCGTAGTAAAACTGCTATCACAGATTTGTTTTGCTTTGTATCTAACAATAAAACTTTGTTACTTTTACAAAACTCAGTTGGATCTGCCAGTTGATGGTAGGGGATGAGACTAGACTTCTTCATCGCTTGCTTTCTGGGGGCGTCTCGTGCCATTTCTGTAGTGACTATGAGATGGGCCATTTCCCAACTGCGAAACTGGTGGGGCTTCATTAAAAATTGAATGTTCCAGAGTTCTGAACAGTACTAATGCAAGTGACCTCTACAGTTGTTTTAAGCTTACTGTTGGTGCTTTTTAGAAGTAAAGGGTACCTGGGAGAACATTGGTGCTATGCATCTGCAGACCCTGGAGGCTGGACTACATCTATTTGCACATGCAAGGTTTTCTTCATGGCCTTAAGAGCCTGGAAACTTCACTTGATGTTAAATGGAAGCTTAAGTTTTGTAAAAACTGATGATTTTTAGCTTGTGTTAGCTATCCAAGAAATATTCTAATTTAGGCCTTGATTATAGTGGTTTTAGGATGGGAAACTGCCTGATCGCATACTTAATTTAAAGCATGGGTTCAGGTCCTTTTGACTTGAGCAGTCATGCTTTTTGGAGCTGGAGTCACTGAAAAATAACTGCCGCAGGAGTAGTTCAGTTTCTTTCAGCAAGGAGCTGGGGTGGTAAGCTGTTGGGCAAAAGAGAGCGGATAGAAAAAGGAGAAAAGGCGGCAGGCTGGGAAGAATCAGGCAATCTTTTCAGTGTAAAACAATTTGTGTTACTTGTTCATACTGAATGTGGCATTCTTTGGGTTACTTTGTACTTGAAACATGTACCCCAGAAGTGCCTAAAGTAACTAGGAGTATAAATAGATGAGGAAATCTACAGATTTCCATAAAACGGGAAATATGGAAAGGAACAGAAAAAATACTATGAAGTAGTGGAATGTAGTTGTTTCTATTTCTCACTGACTAGCAAGCGAGTTCAAACATATCCTGATTATAGTTTTCCTGTATGTTGTATGTGCTGCCAATATTATGCCTGTTAACTGTGTTGGCATGGCTGTATTTTGTTAAAAATAATGTCTGTAATGCACAATGAAGATAGGAGGCTGCGTATAGCATGTTTTACTTTCAAAGCATTTTACAAAATTTAATCCTTGCAACATGCCTGTGTGGTTGGTAAATAAAGTAGTATGAACTCTGCTTCAGAGCTGGGGGAAAGAGCAAGTTAGAGAAGTTCTGACTTGCCCAAGGCCATGAGGGAATCGATATTTTGCCAAGATTAGAGCTTGGAAGTCCTATACTTGGCACATAAAGTGGTATCTCTCTTTCTGAAAGATAACTGTGGATCTCTTCTGCAGGACTCTTCTGGGTGAGGGGTGGATTTTATGTTCAAATCATGCATCAGCAAAAGGAACATTCTGCTTTATTTGAAATCTGCTACATCAGATCTGCCATATGTCACCAGACTGAAAGTTGTGTTTGTTCTTATTGCAACTTTCATAACTGAGGAATCCTGCATGCTTAGCTTTGTACCCCAAAGAACTTAAGACTCAGAGACCTATGTGATAGGATTTTTTTTGTTGTTTTTGTTAAAATGAGTGTCATGAGGCAAACCAATGCCTTGTTTTGCACATCTGATAAGGGTGTCTCTTTAAGTGATAGGATCTAATGGGTATAAAGTCGTCATTCTGTTAAGCTATGAAAGCTATTAACTTTGACTACATATTGTTGAGTTCTGTTATGGAAAATACTGTTGTTCCCAACAGCCTTTGGAAGAGCATGTATGGATTTGTTTAATTTGCCTATCTATCCTTCAAATTGTGGTGGTCTTGGTTTTTTTTGGGTATCACTAGGCGTATGATAAAGGTTGTTAGTCAATGACCAGAAGTGAGAGAGTGATTTATCTCTTTTGAGCCATTTTGCATTCTGCTGCTCCTGAAGTTGCATGGTGTTTCTATGTTCAGTGAGCTAAATGAGTTTTCCGTCTCTGGAAATCTATGTGGGTTACTTCTAAAATGCAGCATCTTGGTTTGAGGACCACAAATTTGGATGCTGCCCAGGACTTGGATCACTTACTAACACGGGATGCTGCAGCAAAGTTAGCAATCTGAATGAAAATGCAACAGTTTTGAGCACCGATAAGACAGAAAAAGAAATGTTTTGGTGTGTGAAAACTCATTATTGTTTGTCTTCTCTGTTTTGGGAAGTGATATTTAAATAGAATCCTAAAAAAATGTATGTAGTAGTTCAGGAACTCAGTTGAAAATACTGATACTAGCCTGAGTGGGTTTTAGCAAAGAGAAGAGTGGCTCGTGGAAAGCTGGCCTTCTAGCTTCATACAAAGGGCCTGATCAAATGCTGAGTCTGCTAGGCATACAAGTCACTTAAGAGCACAGCGCGTTAAACCTCTTTTTGTTACGATATGTATTTTTTGTCAGAAATACCTGAAATCAGCATTTTTTACCTGAAAATAACTACTCTTGTCAGGATTGTTCTCTGTATTGAAACTTTATGAATGTTTATAACTCCACTTACCTGTCTGAATCTGCTCCTTGCATTTGATGTCATTGCTTGATGTTAAAAAGAAAACTTTTGCCAGGTGGAAGACAGTGTTAGCAAGTTTAAACTTTTTATGTTAGGCATATTATCTCTTGTGAAAGAAGACTTGGAGAGGTAGTGGCATGAAAAAAAAAATTTTGAAAATTGTGTTTCTCATAACTGAAGACAATGATGGGAAGGAATTTTTAGTGGAGCTTAGTAGACAGCCATTTCGGTTGTATTATGAACTGTAAAGCTGTATGTGAAGGAAGGCCAAACTCTAGAGAGAATATGTGGCGCTCACAAGTCAAAGGGCTTTTTCTGTGCCCAGCTACAGGGATGTTCCTGTGTACAATAGTTGCGTGATATGGGGACGGTGATGAAGCTTTCGCGGTGCACTTCTGGGGCCAAAGCCTCCCTACGGCTCTGTCCTGGGATAGGCTGCATGCTATGGGGCTATGCAGGCTTTGCTTTTGGTGGTGTTTTAAGTTGCTAGTGCGTTAACTTGAATGTGTTTTTAAACTAATTACGGTCTTGCCTAAATGCAAGAAGTTGTGTCTATTTATACTGATACAGGTTTCTTGAAAGCTGTAAAACCTTTCTTGTCTGGATACAGTTTTTGTGGTATCAGCCCTCTTGCATACTGCTTCCTCATGAGAGAAGGAAAATAACTTATACAATGAGCATCTTTTACAGCGATATAATTGTGTCCACTCTGGATTTGTGCTACTAAATTATTGTGGCAGAATGGTCCCATTTCCAGCTCAAATGTTGAGAGACTCATGAAAACTGTACGCAGACCAGGCTGTAATGAAACAAGTGTAAGGACTGTGTGGCACTCATATTTCAAATCGGATGAGGCTTTTTTTCATTCAGGCCATGGACACATGAATAGAGCAAATGATTTTTTTTTTTTAAAACAACCTTTTAGGACAGTTTTGTCTCAGTTTAATGTGGAAACTCTTACCCCAGCTCTATTCTGTGGTAATTTCCTTCCAGAGATGCTGGTTGTCTTCTGCAGGTACAGGTGTCTCGAGGAACTGGGAGCCAAGCTTTTACCACAAAGCCTCCTGTCTTGGAGTAATTTTCTTCAGTTGTCTTTAGGGTAATGCATGTTATAAATTGCAATAATTGTCCTTGAAGCCTCATTTATGCCTTTAACTAAGGGGTTTTTAAATGTAGAATATTTTTTGGTGAGAACAAAACCTTATCATCACCATATAATGGTATGGATTATCAATAATCAAGACAGATGTGATAATAATAAGGAATTGATACAGCTGTGTCCTGTTTGTGCATCGAGATCTGTATAGGCAGAGTTCAGCACCTCACAGGGCTGTCTTAAGGCATTGTACAAACATAGATAATCTTTGGCTCTGTAACTGTTGTCAGGCTAGAAATAACATTTTAAAAAGATGACTTTCTGTACTTGTGTTACCAGTGACCAGAAAGTTACACTATGAACGTAAAAGGCTGATTCTCAGCAAACTGCATAAACAGGTTATAAATCCTTTCACCCAGGGACAGTCCTTTTGCTGTGTATTTGTACAGGATTTAGTGCAGGGTTTGACTCAGTTGCCAAGCTTTTTTTGTGAGATTTGGAAAAGCATATTGATAAAAATGAAATAACTTCTTGTGAGTGTAGAACTCTGTTTATAAATTAGAACTGTAAATTGTGAACACCATTCATCTTTTAATTCTGATGGTTTTTTTTTCCCCCGTAAAACCCATTACCAAGCTATTTTTTTCAGTAACACAGTGTAACCAGTACCTAGGCAACTAGTAACATAGAACTTCATCAGTATGTAGTAGTATTCTGCATGGCTAGCATGACTGTTCTAAGGTTTGTATTGAATCAAGTAAGTCTGTAGTAAAAATGGTCTAACTTAAAATTATAACTTGATTAATATATATTTCTGAGAGTAGTTGAACTGTTAAAAGCCATCACAGTGCTTTTGTACAGAATAAAGCACATGCTGGATAGACTCTGTACAGACAACCAGTATAGATTCTGTTGAAAAATGTGTGCTCTACATATCAGAGTATAAACAGCAGCGAAGCAATGAGGTGTGTGCCATGCTCCAGTCTTTCTTAAATGGTTTGAGGGGGCAGCAAGGCTGTAGTAAGCTGTCTTCATGCTTTCCTTCAGTTTATTAATCAAATATTTCTCTAAGGGAGGGTTAATTTAGTGCCTCTCGCAGGATT
The DNA here is from genome assembly GCA_013396915.1 of Stercorarius parasiticus. NCBI lineage: Eukaryota > Metazoa > Chordata > Aves > Charadriiformes > Stercorariidae > Stercorarius > Stercorarius parasiticus. The sequence continues at coordinate 331,330 of VWZL01004408.1, forward strand.
TAATAACATCAGGTGCGTTCAGCGTGAGTGGTGGTGCAGCGAGTGGGACCAGTTGGACTCACATGAGTCAGAAGTACCAGCTCCAAGCAGCAACACTGGGGAACTGCAGCACCTGTGGCCAAAGAGGTGACGGAGGTGACCAGTAGAGTTTCTGCTGAGGGCTCAGCGGAGGAGGTCGGAAGAAGACTTCTGGAGGAAGAAGGCTGAGAGTGGCTAAATGCTGCAGAACTTCACAGAAAAGCAGGAGGAGCTGTTAGTTCTTAATAAACTTACGTGCGGTCATGTTTGCAATAGTATTAAGGGTGGACTGGAAGAAGAGGCAAGTGTTCATGCCATGAACTTCAACTGCTTATTTCCTTTCGTTCTTCCTTTTTTCCAATGTATCATTTGGGTTTCTTTTCTTCCCTCTCCTCCATGGGGGAGGGGGAGAGAAGGCATTAATTATTTATAAGTGTTAGTCATACCCAGTCATTAAGCTTAGTCATTACTCAGGACTGTGCACTTGATGGTTAGTAAAAATCAAAACTAGACTTGATTTTGTTTAAAAGCTTTCTGCATTCAAGCTTACAGGTGTGAAAATACTTCTATTTCTGTGTTCAGACTAACTGAAAAAGCAATGCTACTTAATAAATGTTGCTATCAGCCAAATGACGTGTAATGTCATGTCCACGGTGATAGTTTGTATTTGAGGCGTAGTGTTTGGCATATTCTCAAAGCAGAGTTAACTTCTGTATCGGCAGTGAGAGAGTCGTAAAATCGCAGGCTGTTTCTCCAGAGGCGGGTTTGAAGGGAACGTTTCCACCGAGGCTGCCCTGGATAGCTGTCAGGCGGCGGCATTGTCTAACGTCGGGTCTCCACAGCTCCAGCTGAAAAGGTGGCATCAGCAAAGGGTTTTGTCACTGCTAAAATTAGAAAGGGTATATACCTAGAGTAGGGCATTCACAGTGGGGACATATTAAAGAAATGTGTGTTTTATGGGTTTTCATGTACTTGGTTGTTTCAGGGTGTTGCTTTTTGAAGGAAGATAGCATGGATTTAGTGCATTACTCTTCATCAAGTATTTGTGTGCAGACTGTGGTAAATGCAAAGTAGCTTGCCCATTCCCATTTCATCAGGTGCTTGAACAGCCCTAATGTTGATATGCCTCGGTACAGACAAACTGTTTGCCAGAAACAAAGACTAGTTGAGTTTTAAAATCTCCTATTTAGCATAACAGATCAAAAGAATTAGTGACGCTTTATTTTGTGTCTTCTTTTCTCAAAAACAAATACGATTTTGGTATAACTGCATTATTGTTTGATGTAAGTATATTGAAATTAATGGCAGAGCTAAATCTGAATCACTTCGAGATCAATAATTAAAGTAATTGGTTAGCTCTTGATAGTGTTTTTCTTAGTTCTTTCTGCATCAGACTAAAGACAGATTTGTGTGATGATTGGGTTGCAGTTTGACAGAGTACTCTGGTGTTTTGGCTTTGTGTGCCTGACTAGAAAGGAATGTTAACACACTTTCAAGGAACATTGCTTTCCAGAAAAGTCAGAATAGTTTCAAGTCGCATTGTTGTTGCAGCATTTGTCAATTGTTGCTATATAAAATGACGTATTTCCCAGAACACTTTTTACACACCTTTTCGACTGAGATTTTTTCCATACGGGATCACTGTTAAATACAGTGGCTTTTTGGTACTCCAGGATGACATTATTCCTTTAACTATATTCTTAAAAGACTCGTGAGTCAATATTCTACAAATTATTCACTTCTTCACGTTTTGTACCAGGACAACAGTACAGTTCAGTTCTGTAGTTTGAAACTGAATTCTTGCACAGTAAGAGTAAGCAAAAGCTTCCACTACAAAGTTGAATCTCTTTGGCCTTTTGACTCTTTCGTAAGAAAAAACAAAAGCAATTTTTCATAATGTGAACTTGTGTACTTGGTCTGTACAAAATACATTTTCTGTGCACTGCAGTCAGGGTTCTTGGTGATTTTTGAGAATGTATCTTTCATCTATGTTGGCAATAATTGTAAATCAGCTGTTCAAGAATTAGTATTTCCCAGATCATAACCGTTAGTTATAGTCTGTGATCTGTGTGTGCAGGTTGGGCACGTGGGGCGAGTGGTGATAGGCAAATGAAGTGGAATGCTGTAGTAAACTAATGCTGTACCAAAACTTTTAGGCATTGTATTTGGGTAAAATTTTATTTTATTCCAGCGTGACATGAGTTGAAAAGGGAAAGGAGTGATGTGCTTTCGTAGCTCTGTAGTAAGTTCTTGTCCAAAGCTCTGTGCCGTGCCAGCCTTCACTGTGGTGTGAAGTTTGGTGCCTGTCGGGAGACTCCAAGTGCTTTGTATTAAAGGTGCTCTGAAGCAACACCTGACAGCCGTCGTTTCTTGTGCCAAGTTGTAGCTCACCTGAAGCAGAACAGGAGCTGAACATTTAACAGGCACCTTTAAGACGTGTTCGGCATAGTGTGTGCTCTGCGGTCTCAATCCATCTGCGTTCAAAACCTTGGCATTCATTGCTTTAGAGTGCCCGCTACTCTGCCATGAGGGGTGAGGGGTCTGGTACAGGATCTCCGTTTGCTTCAGTGTGCTGGCCAGCTCTGTCACCGCCTGGCAGTTTTATGGCCCATAGACCTGCAGCTCAGCAGGGAACGTATCTGCTACTAACATTCTTTCTGAACATCAGCATGTGTGTGTATTGAAGGTCATTTTTTGCTGCCTAACAGTTCTCCCTGACCCTAACTTTTTCTCTGGAAATAAAGTTCAGTTACTTTTTTACTTTAAGAAGAGAATTTCCTCAGGAGACTGGAAAGGGGTATTCTCCATGCAATTCCAAGATCATACATCCATTAATTCTTCTGTCACATCTCAGCTACTGAAAAAAAGAACTTGCTAAAGGTCTAGGTTCCTCAGTAATGGTTCTGAATTGATCTGGATTAGACCATGAGCTACATTGTGGGTAATGAGCAAAATCTGTAAGTTTGAACCTAAATGTTCTTCCATTCAGTATTTGCATCAGAAAGAGAGATGTCACTTGTGATCTGACGGGATACTGTGTAGGTTTTCTATTTCAGATACACAAGAGTTTCTTTCTTGCGTCCTGGTATGCCCGGTGACAAACAAGGGGAGACCTTTTTATGGACCTCATGTTAGGTGCTTGCTAACTGTAGATGAAGTCTCTCAGTATGTCACCTGCTGTATGAACGGAGTCCCTGAGAAACGGAGCATTTCTTCTGAGAGAGGGTGATGCTGCGCTGCGTTGCTGTTTGAGTGGCTGCCTGCTAGCTATGGCTGTTAGGAGGCGACAGTTTGCCGGACTCTGTATTTCCTCTGAAGATGCCTGCTCTATCTGCAGAAAATTTTAACTGTGTCATTGGGAAGTCCATCTCTTATAAATATTATTAATCTAGATTTACCAGCAAAAACAGATAACAAACCAGGAAACTCTTTTGGCTTGGGCTTTTTGTGGATGTAGAGGTTCTCTAGCAAGAACGCTGGAGTTACGGAGATAATCAGAGTGGTCTGCAAAGGCTACAAAATATTTTTTTACTCTTCTTCCTTTATTATTCCGGTAACTTTCTTTCTTTAGTCTTTGCTAAGCCAAGCCATGTTTTAAAGAAAGAAAGAAGAGGAAGGCATTAGAAAAAAGTCTGGTTTGTGTTTTTTCTGACATGACGTATGGCCAGAGGTCTTCACTTTTTATTCCAGTGCAGATTTTGCAAGTTTTATTAATTAAAAAAAAAACCAAAGCATAACACTTTGTAAATGGAAGTGCCGTTAGCAAATGGAAATACCAATAGCAAGAGGCAAAGACGACACAGTGTAGAATCATGCGGTTACATCGTATAATAATGAACTTTTCCATCCAAACGCTCTGGAAAACAGGAGAGATCCAGGAAGGTCTCCACAAGAACACACGAGGTGACTGTTGTACTCATCAGGAGAACAAGTCCTTTCGGCATAAGGAGCAATCCAACTCAATTTTGTTAATCCTTCATTTGGAGCTGTGATGAATTGTTTATTCAAACTAAAATATGACCCTCTTTCAAGATTCTGTTAAGCCTCCAACTTCTAACAAAAATAGTAATTAATTTTAATTTTAATTAGTTTTTTAATGAGGGACTTGGAAAGAATGCTTGAATGTTTGCATTTTTAATAGTGAATATGATTTTAGAGCACACGTGACCAGACTTTCTAGGAAAAAGAAGGCAGAGAGAAATTTAAAATGGCCAAGTTTTGTTGTCACCTTTTTCTAACTGAATATTTCCAATGATCTTTATTAGGTGTTTGGTCTCAAATAGCACTTCATACATTTGTGGAACAAAAACCTGGATGGTAAACTTGAAACAGAAAGATATTTTTCATCCTTACTTTAAATATGTTGCTGAATTTAATTGGAGAAGTGAGATACCTTGGTACAATTACAGCTGTCTTCTAGTACCTGGTAGTCATTTCTGATCTGGTTCATACAGCATTTGTACCCTTATGCGTTGGAGTTTGAGATTATGATACTTATCTGTACTTAAATATTTAAAATATAAGTTTTGGAACATGAGAAAGAAATGTTTGGGTTTTTTTTTTCTACACCTGTGGCTGTCAGCCCCTTCTTTTTTTCAATTGCAACAAATGAATCAGTTGAGAGATGGTTAATGTATGCATGGAGAGAGGGGGCTGTTAGAGTTCTACAGTGACTTTGTTTAGAAGCGTGAAATAAATGGGACTTTCTTTTTAATTCTTAATCAAGTTAGCTCCAATGAGCTTTCTGAACTTCACTGAAAACCCACTTAATGCTAGCTTGGGGTATAGTTTTGGGTTAGTGAGTTTCTTTTTTAGCTAATTGAGTTGGAAAAGAGTCTCTAGTTGGGCTGGAGGGAGAGAAGCTGAGAGCAGCTCCGGCTCCCTTCTTACCGAATTCTCAACAAGGCTGGAGAGGTGTTAAGTGCTCAGTCAAAAATTACTTTCCCACACACTGTATTACTCATGAATTTCTGCACAGAAATTCCAATAACAAAGTTCATCAGTTGTAGACCCCGACTTACAGATGTGTTAGAAACTGTATAAATTGAAAATAACTGTGTATCAAATATGAGTGCAGTATAAAAGAACTATTTAAACAGGGACAGATATGAATGTAGCTTCCTTTACTTTTTTATTATGACTTCAATACTTGAGGGAAGGTTCAGACTTCCCATAGTTAGCAATCTAGCAGGATAGTGCTTAGAGTCAGGGTTTGAATTACAAATGATTGTTTTGTCTGTCTGCTGCTAAAAATTGAACTTTCTTGATATATTTCCTAAAGCTCACATTAATATGCTTTTCAACTGTCTGTTTCAGCAGTTGTGCTATGTTAATGTGTAGGCATGTTCTAATTTTTCATGTAGCTCAGGGAGAATATTTCATTGTTCAGCCGATGCGCTTGCTCTTCAGGGGTAGTCAGCCTTCGTTTTGTGGTTATCGTTCTTCTTTTCTCTCTTTCCTCATTGATGTTTTGGGAAGCAAGTGTCCCGAGGGGGGGCTGTGCTTTTTCAGGGCACAAATGTGAAGTGCAGACCCATTCTTGAGGCTGATTTGTGTATGGAGCTGGAGACTGGGACCGGTAGCGTAGAGCTGTGGGCCTGATGTTAAGAAGGTTCTCACATGCGGGTGAGGTGCTTTGGGTCGGCGCTTTCTAATAACTCACTTTTGCACTGAGAGAGAAGTTTAAAAACAAACCACCCCCCTTCCCCAAACCCAAAACTAGAGTTAGTATCTCTTATGTTGCTTCTGGAAGGAAAAAATATATAAAACTCTAAAGAATTTGGGTGGTACATCAACCCCCAAAATGGTGAATTTTAAGAAAAAGTTTGTTATGGGATGTCAGTAGAATTCTGTGACGTTTAAGGGCTTCTGAAAGCACAGACACATATAGTTGCATTGGGCTTTTTCAATTGCTAGAAACTAAATGGTAATCAACAAGCCTTAATGTTTGACGTTGACTTGAAAATACTCCTCTAATCAGACTTCCGCTGTACTCATGTTTTCAATTATAACAATATTGAAGATTTCCACTGATTCAGTGTTTAGCTTCTTTAGCTTATTATTGTGAAGTATGACAAAAGTGGGCAACGTGAGTTCATTTCCCAAGATTTTATGTTTGCACTTTGGAAGAGGATGCCAGGTTCTGTTTGTGCAGGAATTAGCTTCATGTAGTAGGAGCTCACTCTCTAGTCTTGTAAAATGTTTGTCTGTTTTTTTCAGTAGCCCCCGTAGCATGAGGCTGATGGTGAGAAGGTAGTGATGGTTCTAACGAGCAAGTGACAGGATCAAGCTCTGGATTCACTTTTGAGGTTTATAATTTCTTGGAAGCTGTGGTGGTGTAAGGCTTTGCTGTTCTAATGAAAATGCTTCTCCCTACATAAGTTACAGGCAAAAAGACCTTAGTTTTCGGGATGGTTTGGAAAATGTTTTTTTTTTTTGACTTGTTGGCTAAACTAAGAGTAGTTATTTCTACAATCTGCAAGATTATAAATAAGCTTTCCCCCTCTTCCTTTCCTACAGAAAACCAGTTTGAGAATATTTGTTTCTAGATGTAACTCCTGTCCATAGCACATTGCAGTCCCACCTTAACACTTCTAAATAAGTTGTAATGGAAAGTCACCTTTTTGATGTAAACTAGTTTAATGGCTCTGTGTGGCTCTGCTTCATTAAAAGAGTTAATGTAGAGAACGTAAAGGAAAAAAATTAGGTTTTCTTTTTAATTATTTTTTGTAGAAATCAGCATACGGATTATTGCAGTTTAACACTAATTTTCAAACAGTCCAAGAAAACTGTTTAAGAAGTTGTCTATAAACATTTCAGCACGTCTGAATAGGAAAGCAAATAAAAGCTTATTCTTTTGAAGAAGTCATGGTCTGAGGTAGCATAGTCCGGATCTCCAGATACTGTTGGGCAGGACGTGTAGGCTTTTTATGCACTGAACAACACTTAAGAAAAACTTCCTGATTTCAGTAGTGCCTCTTGATTTTCATGGTGAGGTTTCCTCCTGTAGCATGTTGCTCAGAAAGGCGAACTTGTTTTGAGTGCCCATTTTGCTTCCTTACGTGGCTTTTTCAGAGCTGATGAGGTCCTGAGGCTCTCGTGGACTGACTGAGGCGTGTGGAATGAATGAGCTCTTGGAAAGTAGTTCGTGTTGGCCAGATCCTGTTTGTGCCTTCGAGAAAGAGAGACTATCCTCTGAAAATCTGCCTGTTAAAACCCGGTTCCCTATCGCTACCCGGTGGGGTTACGTGTATTGATCTGAGTCACTGAGTGGGGAATGACGGCCTTACTTCCCACTCCATTTTATTTTTCTTTTGGGGTGTAACATGGCACAATGCAGTCTATTGCAGATGCACATGAGAAAGATTATGATTTTATAGCTGCTTTCATTACTAAATTTGTTACGGGAAATTAATTTAGAACTTAGACAATTGTGTTCTTGTTGATGGTGAAGCCTCTGTTTGATTATATTTTTTTTTTCCCTCTTAAAGAAGAACTAAAATTAATCTTGCTTAATGGCAAGATTTTATTTTACTTACAGTGTTTCATAAAACAAATTTCTTAATAAAGAGTAGGTAGGACTTTTACATGATTGCTGATTTTAACCTCTAGTCACATGGAATTTTTTGGTTGGGGCGAATACGACTCACTGTGTGTTCTGATGCACACCATACCGAGCATTTTGATAGAGAAAGAGTATTTCTGCGATTAAGCTATTCTATACAAAATGTGATAATGCAGCTGGGTATTTTGCTTTTATTCTAAACCACTTTTGTTAGCTGTGTAGTCCTTCAACAGCACATTCATTTGGTATGTATCCGACTTAGGTAAAAAAAAACCAAAACCAACAGAAAAAAGATGTTCTTTCATCTTTGAAAAGGATATATGTGTCTTGACCAATTTCTTTTTTACCAGGCATGGTACTTGTGCGTAGTGAGAATGGGCAGTTGCTGATGATCCCTCAACAAGCCTTGGCGCAGATGCAAGCACAGGCACATGCCCAGTCTCAGCCTCAAAATACTATGACTCCTCGTCCTGCTACACCTACCAGTGCTCCTCCAGTGCAGATATCGACAGTGCAGGTTAGTGCACTAGTGTGTAGTGTTAATAACTGCAAGACTGTTGTTTTGGTTTTTTTTCCTGTGAAGAATACAGCAGAAAATCAGGCATTGATTTTAGTGATTTGAGGAAACCGTTGATCAAACTGGTGCTATACAGGCTTTTCCACATGGCATAGGCATTGCGTTTTGTTCCCAATTCTGTTATAGTTTGGCTGTTACTCATCAAAAATATTTTTACCTCGCTGAGTGGCATTAAGTTTAAAACTGTTTGATATAAGGAGGACTGTTCAAGACCATATATGGTTAACATGGAGAACTCTTTTCCCCAAAGAATCCTTATTCTTTATAAAACTAAAAGAAAGAAGTGCATATGGGTATATGTATACTGAGATCATCACAGTTGCATGAAGTTAAGACTAAAAATCCTTCTCACAGTTTTATAGAGGTCCAGATGCATTCTTTTGTATCTGTAATAATGGCAACTATCCAGAGACGAAATACTGGATGAGGTAGATTGTATTTAAATATAGGAAATAATGTGTTTGGGTTTTTCTCCCCTTCCCCAGGCTCCAGGAACGCCAATTATTGCACGACAGGTGACACCAACTACTATTATCAAGCAAGTGTCTCAGGCTCAAACAACAGTGCAACCCACCACAACGCTACAGCGTCCTCCTGTTGTGCAAGTGAGTTTCTAGAAAAGTATTGCTTACATGAGATACATCAGCTGTTAAGATTAGCTGAAAACCTGCTTGAGGCTGACAGAAATACAGGAAATATAATTACTAAGTGCATGGAAGAAATATCTTCTGGGTTATCCTTTCTAAAACATTTGCAGATCTCAATTTACTGTATATTTTGGACATATATGTATATTTTTATAGGTATATTATTATTGTTTTGTATTGTACCTATATAATATATACCTATAGGCATATATATTTAAAGATATCCTGTTACTAGTTTGTATGATCACAGACCTGACTAAAATAAAATATCTTTATGCTTTCTGCCTCAAGAAAGTGACACCAGTTCCCTTTGGATTTGGAGCTGTGATGTTATTCCTGTGATGGCTCTGTAGTCCTCTGAATTCTGCAGCAAAATTTACGATTACAGAAAAGACTGTACTGGTAGCCTCTTCCACAAGCCTCTCCCTCTTACACGAGTCTCTGCTTTGGTCTATGTACTTAGGGAAATTCTGATAACTCAAGGATAAATAGTGGTGTCTTAGTATGTGGGCTGTCTTCTAATAGCCTGGCCTGTATTAATGCCATGCTTTCTTGTAGATTTATTTTTTTTGAGGGGTGGTGGTGTGAGTTTAAAACACAGTGCAAAAGTGTGAAATTCTCCACATGGCTTCCAGGCAACAGTGATACAATATGATTGCTGTCGCCTAATCTGTTTCATTGTGCTTTCTTCATCCTTTGAGTAGACAGGATTAGAGAGTTTTAATTTAAAACATGCAGGTTTTGCTATGCATCCAGTTAACCTTTTTCCCCTCGGAGAGCCTTTGCCTATGCCAGTGATCTTTCCAGATCTAAGAGTTAATTTACCTAACTGAGTCTCCTTAATTTGCACTGCTTTTATACTGGAAAAAAAAAAAAAAAATCATTCCATCTGCATATTTTTTGCTGTAATGAGCGTACCATGGATTTCATTTATCCTGATTTCAGAAAATGAGACAAATGAAATCTATCTCCCAAAATAGCAATGAAAGTTAGCTTTGGCAGCACTGGAGCCTCTTTTCTTGTGCATCTCTATATAAAGAGCAAGTTTACAAATGATTTTTTTACATTCTGAGAGCTAGCTTTAGCTTGGTAAGAATTACTGTCTCTCTGATTGGGTTGTCCTTAGTAATTAGACTGTGTTGGAAGTCCATGAATTTCACTGTGCACGTGAAAAGTGCTTGTTTACAATGTTGATTCTTTAAAGGTGGTATTCCTACTTGGAATTACCAACTTGTCCACAAGACTAGAAAAATGTTTTGTCCCATTGTCCACCAAAAAGACCGTGATAAGACCTGAGCTTTTGTGTCTGTCCTGCCTTTTTAGTAATTCCTCCCTGTGAAAGTGGCATTTGAGGGAATAGGCATAAAAAGCTGTTGCATTCATAGAAATTTAGTACTCAGTTTAGTTGTGTTTTGAAACCACGGTGTATGAGGCTATGTTTATGGTATTATTTTGCCATTTTATTCAGTAACCAAAAATCGTGCAATTCTTGATCAACTCTTAGGATTTCGGTTCTGAATGTGTAGAGTTTTGTGCCATCTGGTGGCTCGCTCTTTCCACTGCAACAGATGGCAGATTAGTAACTTCTTTTTATAGTAGCTGTGGAAGGTGTTCTGCTGTCCTGTGGCTCAGTTTCTGTTTGATGGGTCAGGAAAAGAGGCTTTGGTACGTTCCAGGTAAAATAATGTTATGCTTGTGTTCTCTGCAGCCTCAGATTGTTCTGGGTGGTACTGCACAAACGACGACGTTGGGGACAGCAACGGCTGTACAAACTGGAACTCCTCAGAGAACAGTGCAAGGAACAACGGCAACCTCCACTGCTGCCACAGTAAGATACTGAGTGCAGTTAGAGTCTTCTCTTGTTCATTCCCATGCACACGTGTGCGTGTGTGTACGTACATACACCTAAACACAGATAAGAGGGGAGAGTAGTAAAGGTGCAGGAGTTCTGTGAACTGTTGGTCTTGAAAAGGTAAACTTTTAGTAGAAGCGTATAGTTTACAAAGTGACCACAGGTCACTTGAATTTTGATGGCTGTCAAAGTATTCATTTTGATTTCTGTAACTGTTTTAAAGCGCTCCTTTTTTTTTTATTTTTTAAAAAAAAACAACCCACATATTAGTTGTACCTTATAGAAAAGTGACTTGTTCAGCACTGCAGAGTAAAATCAGTGTGAGAAGGGATAAGAAGTTGGCGCTGACTCATTCAAAATGCATGTTTCCAGGACTGCAAATCAGGGCGAATTCGTGCCTTATGCGCAGGGAAGGAGGAGTTTGCTGTTTGTTGCCCCACTAAAGCACATATTTTCCCATATACAATGTACCATTCTTAAAATACTTGGTATTTCCTAACGTCATTAAGAATCACAATTTATTAAATTTTGATAACAAAAATGTACAATACATATGTATATATGAAGCAAAAGAATCCAGTCTGATTATGTTTTTAAGCGGTGAGGGACACAAATCTATAAATAATATTCTGAAGTGGCGAACTAGAGAAAGACACTATTTCTCAGAGTGTAAGGTCAGATCATGTATTAAAAAGAGTTTATCCTTCCTTCTCTGACTCTTTCCCTTGTACCCCTCTTCCTCCCATAACAGGAAACTATGGAAAATGTGAAGAAATGCAAAAACTTTCTGTCCACATTAATAAAACTGGCATCATCTGGAAAACAGTCTTCAGAGACTGCAGCTAACGTGAAAGAATTAGTACAGAACCTGCTGGTAAGAAAAGTTCATTAAAAGTTCTAAACAACAATGTCTGGGTGAATTTAGACTCAAAACTGAGGGGTTGTTTTTTTGAGAGGAGGGAGATCATAAAATCTGAGATAAATCAAATTGAAAATTTGCTTCTTCTGAATTTAAACATATTAATAAATTTTCCTTTAAGCTTTTAAGCTTTTACCAAAAAAAATAATATTATCTGAGGCTAATGTAAAAGCTTGACATACTTAGTATTTATAGAATGAGTACTAGTATTGCTTAGCCTAGTTGTTCACAACCTTTAAGTTAAGGTAGAGCTGTGTATTCCAGATGTTATCACATGCTAAGCAGAGGTTGTCACAAGACCAAAATTCAAAGTGTGTCTTTCCATCAAGGATGTACATTTAGTTCTGTTAGAGACGTCTGCCTTTTGAGCATAGGGTGGGCGCAACTGTAGTTATTTGAAATAGAGGAACTGTGGTACCTTGGGAAAAGAGAACCCCAGAGACGGGGCTGCCCGGCTCTTCGGAGCAGTTGGTAGTTGGCTGGTTGCAGGTGCCATGAGTATTCCTGTAGGTTCCACCTGCCTCTCTGATCTATAGACAGGACATTCCTGTAATGGTGCGAACAACTGACGATGTTTCTTGAAATTGACTGAAAGAGACGAAGAGGAAAAGGAAAGATGGGACTGTAGGTCTTACTAGTTGAAATTTGTAGTCAAATTAGTTGCTACCATAAAGCTATTGATAACAATTTATTGAAAATAAGTGGTTTTATCATCCGTCACTATTTTTAGTTAAGTCTTAATTTTTTTTTTCTGGTATTGAATATCTGTAAAAGTTAATTTCTGTAAGTCCGTTCATTTGGATTTTCTGTTTTGAAGGATGGAAAAATTGAAGCAGAAGACTTTACCAGTAGGCTGTACAGAGAACTTAATTCTTCACCTCAACCTTACCTTGTGCCTTTCCTGAAGGTAACTTGTGTTCACTAGTCCTTATATATCTCCGTGCTTATGTATCAGCAGCAATGAACACAAGCACATCTTTTTCCAGTATAAGTGGAATTCCAAAGTGGTGTAAACAGAAGTTTTAAATGGTACCTTGTTAGACTTTTGCTCCCTTAAAAAATATTTCTGCCTCTGGGTTCCGAGACTTTGTTAGTGTGATTCATTGTTACAGTCAATAATGTAATTTCTACCATGGTGTCACATCGTAGCTCTTTTGAGAAATCTGAAAAGTTTTCTTGCTGTGACGTACAAGCAGTTTCTTTCCATAGCACCAAACCTATGAATTGATTTATTATCATCTTTTTAGCCTTGGAAAGAAAAGGGATTGAATGATACAGAAAACTGTACCTTCTGGACAAGCTCTTTTGCTGTGCTGTATACAGGAAATTCGTCACTTCTTGATAATAAATCCCATTTGTCGTAAATTTTATAGTAATTGGACACATCTCAAAATAATGCTTATACCAAAACATTTACCATTGGAAAATCAGAGAAAGTACAGCAGCACTGTATGATAAGAGTATAACTCTGCTTGACTAATACATGATTAAGGGATATAGTTGTAGGCGTGTGTTGAGGTTTCTGGGTTCTTAAATACTTGTTCAACCCAGAGCTGTTCATGAGGACAAAAATTGTTACCACAGGAAAACAACTAATGTAAGAATCTACTAAAACACTATGGTCTCTGTTGAGCTATTCTGAAATTTTCTCCAGTGTTCCAGTATGTCTTATAAGCCATCAGATGTTATAGCCTGGTATATATGTAGGAGCATAGTCGAGGATGGCAGCATGGGCTTGGGTTGTTAAATACGTCCCAGGGGTCCCATAACCTAGATGCCCATGATATCCAAGCTTCCACAACTAAAGGTGCTGTCACTCTGTCTAGCTTTAAATGTGAAGTAGCATGGTATTTCTGTGTGCGCTGCTATCATGTATTTTCGGATGCGCGCAGACTGATTCAATGGACTGAAATGAAATGCATTGCTTTTTACAATTAACGTTTTCTTGTGTGATCTGGGATTAAAATACTCAAGCAAATTCTTTCCTTTCTTCCTTTTCAGAGGAGTTTACCTGCCTTGAGACAGTTAACACCGGACTCTGCAGCTTTTATTCAACAAAGTCAACAGCAGCAGCCAACAACGCAAGCGACGATAGCAACGATTCCATCTGCGGCAGTGCTTCTAAGCTCCTCGGTTCAGCGCACAGCGGGGAAGGCGACTGCGACTGTAACGAGTACTCTCCAACAACCTGTCATCAGCCTAACTCAGCCCACACAAGTTGGTGTCAGTAAACAAGGGCAGTCTACACCACTGGTACGTTAGCTGAAGTGCATCATCCCTTATTGCACAGGGGCTTTTTGATAATGGTGACTTTTCTGCTTAAATTGGTCGTTTAGCTCAATCGGAGAACTTTGATCTCTTTAGAGAAAGTATCTACTAGGAAAAAAAAAGGTATAATTTAAAATCCATTCTTGATTAACGTACTCTATTATTTCCCTTTTTATTGTCAAATATTGTCAGATTGTCTCAATCACTGCATAGCCACGACAGAGCAGTCTTCTGGAGGATCTTTCATTTCCCATTTCTTAAGTCTAACAACAGATTACCCCAAAAGAGGAGAAAGAAAATAACTTTCTTAGGCCTGCATGTAAACCGAATAAGAACAGTATAATGTGCAGCACTTTTTTTTTTTTCTTCTTCTCATAGCAAAGCAGTGTCTGAGTGTAAGCTTTTTCTAGGATGTATATTAATTAATATACATTATTAAATTACTAGGGTTTTTTTTTTTGCTACTTAGTACTTCAGTGTTCCCTGTAGAACATTTGGCATTCATTTGAGCTGCTCTGTCCAGAAATTTTCATATAAAATGAAAAGGAGAGATCTCTTTTGTCAATCCACGAATATTTTTCACTTGCCTTGAGAGAAGAACTAGCGATTGTATTGATCCTTCTGCCTTTATAACCTAGGTAAGCTATAGAAACCTATAGAACCTTTATAACCTATAGCAAGAGATTAGGAATCCAGGGAAGGAATAAAAACTGAACATTGACTAGTGCAGGATTTACAAGAAAATGGTTTGCCCTTTAACGCGAATAAAGATATATAATAGTAGCACAAGTAGCAAAAAAAACCAACTTAGAGTTATGGAAACAGAGCTTGCAAAACAGGCAGAGTCGGTAGATTCCTTTCCAGTAGTTTGCAAATAAGTTTCTGAAAACTAGTTGAAGGGAGAAAGAGGAGTTTGCATCAAGGGCTCTGATTGTAGCCCTGCGATGTAACCCTGCTTTTGTGAGTTCTCCTTCAGAAGCAGAGTGGCTACAGTTGCCTGAGATTCAGTCTAACCCGACAATCCAGTGGTACAAAGCTACCCAGCTGTAGTTTATGCTGGTTCTGGATGAAAACAGCATACGTAGAACCAGCTGGATTATCTTTAACATGTCTCTCTTATTTTTAGTTCTAGTGTTTGTTCAGGCAGATACAGTTTCCGTCTGTATCTCTAATGTAGAAACCACATGTAGGAAGTTTTAACTGGACTTTTGTGATTATAGATTTGTTTGTTTGTTTGTTTTTTTAATAGAAATAGGTTACTGATTTTTTTTTTTTTGTATCACAGAAAGTGGATTATTAGTTTTCCTGTAAGGTGTAACTTATCCAAAGAAACTTTTAAATACCTTAAAATGAGGTGATTCTAGATCAACGAACAGATGTGTTAGGATCACAACTTACAAGTTTTTTGTTAAGGTTTGTTCTTCCTGCCTGATTCTTAGCCTTAGTTATTTCTCCAATTGTTTACAGTTCTTTTTTTCTTAACACTTGCAGGTTATCCAACAGTCTCAAAAAGCAGGGGCGTTGATAAGGCCCCCACAGGTAACGTTGACACAGACACCAATGGTAGCATTGCGGCAGCCACACAGTCGTATTATGCTCACTACTCCTCAAATTCAACTGAATCAACTTCAGACAGGTAAGAGGTCAAGATGCTTGCTATATGCCATCTTTGACAGCATTAACTGAAGTCTGGTTTATGAATGTCAGTTCTGAAGTGCCCTGTAGCTGTACGATGGCTGTTGTAGGCTGAAACCTTCAGTGCATCATGCCGTGGTGGCTGGGGATACACATATGTCAGGGCAGCATTTACAGTCAGAGAAATTGTATGGCACTGGAATTGTGTGGGAGGATCCTGTTTCAGATGGTGAAATGCTGACAGAAAGTATTGAGGTCTTTGCACCAGACCTGTTGTCATTGCTCCTCACATCTAGCACTCTGATACAAATTTGATGGAGTACAAACCTTGTCTTTCTTCTTGCAGTACCTGTGGTAAAACCAGCAGTATTACCTGGAAACAAAGCTATTGCCACCGTTTCGACACAAGTAGCTGCTGCTCAGAAGAATAAACTGAAAGAACCTGGGGGAGGCTCTTTTAGGTGAGGAACCGTGTCCTTATTTGTGCTTGTGCTGCCTGGGCTGAACGCGGTGGGACCCTTTCTATGTGCTCTGCTGGTGCTGAATCAGGCTGGGGAAACTCGCAAGGACTAGAGGTGGATTTTCTGTGGGCAGGTTTGCTACTTTATATTAAAGACTTAAACAGCTGTGAACGTCCTTGTGCCAGAGTGGTTTTAGCATTTACCTGGCACTAAGGATAAATATCAAACCTCACAAAAAATTCCTGCCTGGACAAGCAAATAGAATTCATTCCTTCATTCCTCCCAACTCTGCTCGCGTTACTCGGATGTACAGCCTGTCTTACAGTGATGAGTGCAGTTTATTATCGTTTTGTGGTAGCAATGGGCCTGGTCTCTTGTTTCTCAAGGTGTTGAAACATTTCGTAAGAAAGGCTGCTGAGAAAACAGTTAGGAAGTACAAAACTGTGAAAATACTTTCGGGGCTCTTTGGAATCAAATTACGTTAGTTTTATTTTGTCATACAATAAAAGCAAGTAAAATGCAAAAATGAAATAAAGTATTCGGGTTTACTGTGGAATTCATTACGTGCATCTGTGGTATTGTAGCAGTGTGTGTGCATAAGCACTAAATGTTATGATTATAATGAGTTTTCCTTTCTTAAGGGATGATGATGACATCAATGATGTTGCATCAATGGCTGGAGTCAACCTGTCGGAAGAAAGTGCTCGGATATTGGCAACAAACTCGGAGCTAGTGGGCACATTAACAAGGTCCTGTAAAGATGAAACCTTCCTTTTCCCGGCACCTTTGCAAAGAAGGATATTAGAAATAGGTATGTTGGTTTTTCTTGAACTTTAATAAACAGATTTCACTAGTCTTGGGTTTATTCCATAGAAATTGGTTTGAAGAGTTGAAGGTTGCTGGAGTCATTACCTTCTGTATATTCTGGTGCTTGTGGGCAATCATTCAGCTTATGAAAGCAGAATAGTGTTAAGGGATAGCAAACCTGTAGAGTTGCCTTCTAAAATAATGGCAATTTAACATCAAAATTACTGGACCTGGTTAAAATTCTGGCTGTATAAACTGATAAGGCATAACAAAAATAATGACATGTGTTTTTTAAAAAATACGTCCAGAAACACTTTTATCATATTTACTTACTAGTTTAGAATTGATGGTGAAGCAAAAAGCATTCCTCAATTATTTGTTATACTGCAGTATGCAGCGTTTATTAATAGATTCTAAATTTTGTTAAGCTAATGTAAACTTTTGTATTTGCCATTTCCTGTTTAATGCTTGTCTGAGAAATACCTGAAAGCCTTATTTTGCAAAAGGCATTTAAATTTCATGAGATTAGCCACGTGTTTAGCTGTGTTGTAAAATCGTTTTTTACAACTGACTTCTTTCCTGATTGTAGGTAAAAAACATGGAATAACAGAAATCCATCCTGATGTAGTTAGCTATGTATCACATGCTACACAACAGAGACTACAAAACCTCGTGGAAAAATTATCGGAGACTGCTCAACAAAAGAACATTTCTTACAAGGTAACTATATTTAATTGCACAAATTAAACACCAGAATCGCACAAACTCAGCAGGCTCTCACGTTGGCGGTAGTGCATGAGTTAGGTGTTCTTCATTCTGTGAAGTTAGGTTGGTTGTTTATTCTCTTTGGCTGATTCATCTTATATTAAGATATTAATACACATGGATGACTAGAACTCTTCTGCTTGCATAAACAAAATGTTTTTAAAACAAATGCAGAGAAACTGTGCCCTCCCCTTTAGTATGTCAAATGTTTAGAGTCTGAGTGATTGTACAATCGGATAGGCAGATAAAAGCACCGCTTTGCATCCTCAAGAGACTGCAATCTGACAGATGTGTGTTCTTCATAGATGCAAATGCCTAAACAGCGTTTAAAAAAACCACACAACTCTGAGATATGTTTGTGAGGTTAAACCTGTGATGATATTAGTTTAGAAGTCAAAATCTGATCACTCGTGGAATAGAACAAAACGCTTTTAAAAATTCTGGCTGGTTTGACTGGTGTAAATATACACTTGCTATTTGTTTGAAAAGGACAAAGTGAACATTTGAGCTTTAAATGCATATGTTCTTCTACAGTACAGTACAAGCTAACAGCTTTGTTTTTAAGAAACGTAATGAGAAACATATTTGCCGTGTTTTCAGGATGATGAAAGATACGAACAAGCAAGTGACGTTCGGGCACAGCTCAAGTTCTTTGAACAACTTGATCAAATAGAAAAGCAGCGTAAAGATGAACAAGAAAGGGAAATTTTAATGCGTGCAGCAAAGGCAAGTGCTTGGATTTCACACACGTTTGCGAAGTGTCATTTTTGACGTCAAAACTGCAGAGTTTCTTTTCATTCTAAAGCACTTGTAGTGAAGGGGAAGACTCTAATCTTCAAAGACGGAGCTTGATGAATATGTTCTTTAGCTAGAGCTCTGTTCTGCTTTTCGTGGTAAAGCATGTGAGACAGCTTCTTGCCAGTGTCATTGCATGTTCCCAAATTAAAGTAGGTCTTAAAACTTAGTTATTTGCACTTTGTATTGTGAAAAATATGAATTTTATAGCTTGGTAGTACTCTGAAATGGAATAGAGAGGTTACAAGTGTGTTGGAGAATAGAAATAGGACTCAGAAAGATTTTTACAAGTTGGAGAAATACGACAAATAGGAAGCAGTTGATGTAAGCACAAATGTAAGCATTAGACTTTGTGGTTTTACTCAGTGACCCAAATATAGGATAAATATGACTGACTAGGCAGGAGCGCTCTAGAAATAATTCACAAAACAACAGAAGGTTTCTGTTGGGTTTGTGATCTGGTATGAGTTGATGATGTTAAAATCCACCGTTTGCATGCAAGTTGTGAACTAACGCCTTCATTTCAGTTGGTTCCCGTTAGACCTGTGCTGGAATACTCTGTCCAATTTTTGGGCCCTACACCAAGTAGACTTCAGAAGGAAAGCAATTTAAATGTCTAGCAATTGTGACCTATGAAGAAAGATTAGAGAGTAAATCCATTTACTTCACAAGAGAGAAGACTGGGGTCAGACATAAGTCTTCATGGCTGTGTTTTGCATATTCATGTAATTCCCTGTGTTTGCTGCATCTAAAGTGCAGCGGGGAGTACGTAGGTTAATCATTAGGAAAAGCTTAAAATTTTAAGGGTACTTGAGCATTGAGTTAAAGTAATTTGTTTTGTTGTTGGTCTAAAGAAGGTATGGGATTAAAAACAGTCAGGATTTGTTTGAATATAGTTAGTCTTGCCTTATGTGAGAGTATAGATGAAGGACTGTCTTGAAGTCTTTCCTGTTTTCTGTTTTTTGATTTCTTGGAAAACACAAGAAACTAAGAGAATTGATGTATGTAGCGAAGAAAATTAATTGGCAAATGTCTGTTGACAGTATTAGACAATGAAGTTTACTGGAATTATATGTTCTGTTACTTCTAAAAGTATGATACATACCAGAAATTGTAGGCGCCTAAGTGAAATGGGCAATTGCTAATGAAAATGGTGTGTTGGTCAGTAGCTGCAGTTCGTTCAAACCGGAGTCTGACTTGTGTAGGTGTGGCAGAAAGAGGTCTTCCCAGTAATTGCATAGTTACACAGCAAGGGGGGGAATCTTTCCAAAAAGTAAGGTCTGATTCCTTTTTTCCTGTGCAAAGTGTGTGTGTTTCAGTTCAAACCTGCGTACTTTGTGTCTTGTAATGGTTTTGTTTGAGGCATAAAAGCTTAGCTATTCCTCTGCTATTTTTAACAAAGGTAAAAAAGTGGATGCTTTTTCAAAAATAGATACCTGAAACTAAGAAAAGGAAAAACGCTTTTAATATCTAGAAATTATTTTCCCCTGTTGCCCTCTCTGGGAGTCATAGGTATTCTCCACTTCCTAATGAAGTTTAAGAAAAACTTTCACATGCTATGTAAAACTTACAATCTTTAACTGCTTTTGTAACTGAATTCATTTTCTTTCTTTTTCTCCGACCATTCTATGTTCATCCTTTATCAACATAGTCTCGATCTCGGCAAGAAGATCCAGAACAGCTTAGGTTGAAACAGAAGGCCAAGGAGGTAAGTGTTCACCTTAACACGAACTTTTATTTTGGAAATTGAAAGAAAAATAATTAACTGTACTTGTTCTGGCAAATGCAGATGCAGCAACAAGAACTAGCACAGATGAGACAGAGGGATGCCAACTTGACCGCATTAGCCGCGATCGGTCCCAGAAAGAAAAGGAAAGTAGATTCACCGGGATCTGGATCAGGGACAGAGGTACGTACGGTGTAATTGTAGTCTTTGGTTGGGCTGCATCAGCCTCTGTAAAAACCTTTCCGCTCAGAGCGTTTGCCTAGTTTGTGGAAGCTTTCTGAGCGGCAGAAGTGTATTTTGTGTTCAGATTTGCTTGCTCTGAGGCCAGGATCAATCTTGAGCATCTGTGTAGCCGCATAGGGAATAAAACTGGAGTTGTCATTCCCTGGTTCATGGAACTGGAGGAATGTTAGAAAAGCCGTTGCTGTTCTCTCAAGTATCTTCTTTTTTTGGACCTCCACAGTTTTGGGAAGAGATTGTTGTGGTTGTAGCCAATCTAACTAACTAAGAGTGCAGAGTTACGCCGCTGAGGTGGGTGCAGTGGTAGAATTAAATCACTGCTAAATTTGACAATTCAGGTTTTAGGAACTTGCCTGATTTCTTTCTTTAGCTGGCAATTGGCCTTAGTTTTAGTATCTCTACAGCACATCAGTTTGACCAATTCTGTCTGATTATGACGTTCTTGCATAGCCTTTGTATATCTTACTGTTTAACCTGGCCCTTCACGAATTTCCATGCAGACTGAGTATCAGTATGCTCAGTATCTGATTCGTATGTTAACTTAAATTCAGGTAGATTGTTAGACTATCTGCTGTATTTCTAAACAAGTTAATAAACATTAAAGAGTATAAAACTACTTTCTGCACAGAAGACATTTAATGTGGGATTTTTCTACTGTTTAAAAAGTAAAAAATCTTCTTGAAACTTGTCATTTACCGGACCAAAAGCTCTCTCCATAATTTGAGGACTTTTCCTCAAATAATTCCGTTTATTACTCCCTGAGCATTTCAAATTTTTAGTGCTAAAGCATTTATACTATAGAAAAGCCTCTTGTTTCAAAATAATTTGCATTATTTTATACTGAGTTGCTGGAAGCAATAGTTTACATGTGCTTGATATCAAATGTTAGAGAACAGTCTGAAAACTAGTAAATGTTATTTTTATTTATAATAAAAATCAAGCCTCTCGAGCATCTCTTCAAGCAATTTTGAGTTTTGAAATTTACTAAAATGCCTGCTACTGATAATAAGCCTTATTTTTATATAAGTTAACAAATTACTGTATTAAAAGTTTATAAATGTTTGAAATTATAAAAATTGCAGAATGTGGCACTTCTACAAAGATAGATGTGTCTAGAAATGAAGTCGTCTCTGAGGAATACGCTGAAGTATCTCATGCAGCGTTAACGTTGGCATTGCTTACTTATGCATCCTCAACTGTGCAACGTTAATAGTCTGTTAATGTCACTTAGGTTATGGGATGTATTTTACATCTACTGTGAACACTTGTTTGTATTTCATCTAAATCTGACTAATTTAGTTATCCTAGATTAATCACTTACTGGTTAACCAATTAACTACAGGTTCCCTGGAAATCTAATCTTTTTGTCTGTTTAATTAAGAACCAGCTGCTTTTGATCTGATAGACTCACAGCTGTGCTTTTGCTGCTGTGGCACTTGACATTTTTAAATTCAGCTCCACTTGTCACCAGTTGTATGCAGTTTGTAGTTAAGGCATATTACAAGAAGTGTGGAAAATCAGGTTTGTCATTACTTAGACACAGATTTGTAAATGTAAGCTTTTGATGTCTAGGAATGCTGAATTTTAATTACATGTAAAATCACTTCGAAGTAGTAATTGTACTGTTTTGTTTCAAAATTCAACAAAACAGGTTGCTGTCAGTTTTAGACTTTTATGTCCGTGTGATTTTTATGGAAACTTACCAAAAAACTTCTTAACTTATTCCATGCCTACAGGAGTAGCACAGTTCTGTGTCTTTAAAGACTCCTGAAATTTTACCTTTGCATTTAAAGTATTATAGTCTACATAATAAAATCAGGCTTGAGCTTCTACTGGCGAACATTTAAAAAACAAAAATTAGAACGCCTTCTTAATAATTCTTTCTATTGTCTTGTTAGTAGTCATACGTATGTATTTGAGAAAATTTAATTAGCATCCCGTGCTCTCTCCTGCATCTTCTAATTTCCATTCAAGTTGATGGAAGTGAGCCACCTAAGTCGTGCAGGTGCCTTAAAATACCCTTTGAAAATCCAGCCTTTAAACTGTTCTAGCGGTTTTCAGTGATTTGCTGCTCGCTGGTGCAGTAGGTAACGTGCTGAGAAACAAAAGTCTGACTTCACCGTTAGCAGCGTGGTGAAGCGAGAACACCCGCACTGAGCATCGTATACTGCTAACCCAGAAATGGTAATTTACAGCACAAGTTTAGGTTGGTTTCTTAATAATGTACATTGATCATAAATACACTACTTTCACATGTAGAGAAGATGGTGTTAGCGTGAGCCTCGGCAGCTTATTCACATGGCTTTTGCACTACTCTAAATTTGGGCTCTTCTCAGGTCTGGGGTATCCTTATTTAGAACAGTCTTTTAAAATTCTCCAAACTCTCGGGCAGATAAATCTTCATTTACTACTGGAGTGTGTTTGGACCTTCTGCTGCTACTAAGTATTGAAGTTCAGTTAAAAAAAATAAAAGGAAACATTATTCTAGTAAATTAAATTGAAGGGAAAAAAAAAAAAAAGAATCCATAGGTAAGACACAGAGATATAACCTGTCCCCGGTCACTCGGAACACCTTCATTATTTACGCAAAGAGCAAGGTATCGGCGACAGGCAACGGCCAAATGATTCCCGACTGTAAAATTTGAGGCGAAAGCTGGCTTTTCGGTGTGTGCGTGCCATCTGCTGGTGGCTGTGCCGTACTGCTGCTCCGAGCCCTGCGCCCTCTCGCCACCCAAAACCTGCCTCTGGTGCATCTGCACAGGATCTGATCCAATCCCAGCCTGTACTGGAGGAGGCACCTTGTTACTGGGTAGAGTTCCTGCCCATTCTGATGCCTGCTGACTTTAAGGCACTCCAGGATTTCTTTGCTTATATAAAGGAAGACGTAACAGTCATGGAACAGTTGCATTAATCGGATGTATCCTGTCAGAACTGTGTCCTTTGCAAGTGAAAATGCACTGGAGTCAGCCCCGGCAGATTTGCTTTGTAACTCACTCACCAGGCAGAGTACATCTAACAGCTGAAGGATGTGGGTATCTCTAAAGATATCAAATGGGGTTTTTCCCCTGGTTTGTTTTTTTTTTTGAAGTGACAAATATAATAATATTTGTCTTGCCAGTTTGTGTGGAAAACTACTAGTGTTTACCAGAGGGTTGGGTGTTGCTGAATGATGGAGAAGAATTCAGAGGCCGTGAGGGAATGTCTGCCTGTGTCCAGGATAGCTGCTGCTTAATACAGCCCCGAGCTTGGGTACAGCTCTTCTCGCCAAAAGGAGAGCTCATGGCACCCTACCAGGAAGATCGGGGGGAACTAGGACGTTATTCAAGACTTCATGGGCCAGGGGGACAGGACGGATCCCCAGTTCTTCAAGAACTCCAGGGCTACCCTAGGAATCTGTATGCCAACCTTGTGAAGAATACTGTCAGTTCTGCTGGTTTTGTTTGTTGGGATCGCTTATCAGTGGTGCCTTCCTAAAGATAAGGAGCAGTGCTTTGGGGTCTTTTTGTCTATATTATGTGTCACTGAAAACTTCTGATTGTTCAACTACTGTTTATAAATAAGATTTAAAAAGAAATCGCTGATCCGGTAGCATACAGCATACTGTTTGATAGCTCCCTGTTGCGTAGTCACACAGTTCTTACCTCCCGTGTTTTCCCTGAAAAGTTGTGGAATACCTGGGGCCCTGATGCGTTCTGATTTCTCTGTTCTTCTCGTTTCCAGGGATCTGGTTCAAGTGCAGCAGTCCCAGGCAGCTCTGGAGTTGGAACAACCAGACAGTTTACGCGACAAAGGATAACGCGGGTGAACCTCAGGGACCTCATATTTTGTTTAGAAAATGAGCGAGAGACAAGCCATTCACTATTGCTATATAAAGCATTCCTTAAGTAAATGGAAAAGATCAAGGTATTTTTGACGGAGAGACGCCTGAGGACATTTTTTATATATTTGCAAATTACGCCTTTTTGTAACAAGCAAATGGGATATTGTTTAAAAAACAACCACCTCTTTACATGGAACAGTTTTATATTCCTGTTTATAAATAAACTCTTCAGTATAGGAGAAATACATTTCTGTAACAGTGAGGATACTTACAAGGCCTGTGGATACTATAAAAGGACAATTAAATTTTAACTCATCTCTTGATTGAGTGGCCTTCTTGCCAAACAAGCCATATATAAAGACTGATGGAATCGTTTAGCAAATAACTAGCTACCCTTTGTCAGCCCTGTAGCAGTTTTGACATTAATTGTACATTTTAGTTCAGTTTTATTCAACTAAATCAATTATATAGGCATATGTCTACAGCAGATGACCTCATTTCATTTAGCTTTTTTTTTTTTAAACAGTCAGTTAGCAAAGCAAACTGATTTTTTTAAGAATATTTATCTTTCCCCCAAATGTTCAGAATCTAGAGGGATATACAGTTAATTTTAAACATAACCTCAATTTTAATCACATTATTGCTTATTAGAGGCCCTGAAATCCCGTAAAGGAGGGTTACTTCTGAATGTTTTAGCAGCATCTGTAAAAATGCATTTTATTTGCTATAGTTTGTAAAGCTGTAAAGTTAAAAAAGGAAAAAAAGGAAAAAAAGAGAAACCTTTTCAGCATAAATATATTTTACTTGCACTGTGTTTTTTAGCTAAAGTGAAAGCTTAGATTAAATAAAATCAAAGTTGAGAGGAATCATCAAAAGACTGTTTCTCAGTGTGAATCAAGTGTTGAAAAATGGTTGGTGTATTTTGTCAGTAATTGTACATAATTTTTGGCACATAACATAAAAATGGCTATGTAAACTATAATTATTTTGCTAAAAGACTGTATGCAAGCTGTGGGCCTACTTTAAAGATGTCCAGAGCAAAGTCCCTTCTTTGTACCTATTTTTTTATTACAAATATACTAATTGGTTCTTTATATTTTCAGAGGTTATTGTATTAAATTGTCTATTGATAGTACTTTTATGACTGTAAATACTTTGGCTTTCTTTGTGTGAACTCTCATGGTAGAATTTAACTCTCTTGCGTGTAAACTGAATGCTGATCAGTATTTTTATCAACACCTGACAACTGTTACACCCCTTTTATTTTGTCTTTTAGGAAATCCTGTCTTTCCATTTTTTTTCATGTAAATTTTGCACAGTTACTTGTTCATATGTAAATATTTTACTTTCAAAAATGAAGTTTTTAATTGCTATTGTTTTATATAGGATTGAAAGAAAATTAACTCCTTTATTAAAAACAAATTTATCTGTATTTGCTAATGTATTTTTCTCTCTAAATCTTTTCTCCTCCTGGATTTATTTTTCTTGGCACAGTAAAAGATTAGTCTACCTGAGGGGATGCTCTTTCCTATAGATGCACTTTGGGGTTTTTTTTAATATTGTTTTGTTTTGTCGGTGTTTTGGAGCTGTGTAACTTTATGAATCTTGAAATTTCATTGCTGTCTTAGGGGTTTTGGACAAAGATCAATGGATAGTGGCCTTTGGTTTGGGGTTTTGGTTTGGTTGTTTTTTGTTTTTGTTTTTGGGTTTTTTTTGGTTTTTTTGTTGTTGTTTTGTTTGGTTTTTTATTTTTTAAGCAGGGAAAGTTTCAGAAGCGATCTTAAAAGTATTTTGTCTAGTGAAGGTTTAATAAAACACCCTCTCCTTGAGGGCAACCTGCTCCCTCAAACACAATTAACTGTGGTGGGTTGCAGAAGGTGTGACATGAAACAGGGAATTTGGAGCACAACTATGAAAGAATATAATCAGGGCCCCACTTGTGAAAATTAAGGTGAAAACCTGAGGGGGTGTATTTCTGATGCTCTGTACGGAATGTTTAGCTGTTGGTTGGTCGGTTTGTTGTTTTTCATTCCCTCTCTCATGGGCAACTTAAAAAAAATAATAATTCACAGTTGTGAGGGCCTAATCCTGCTATTCGATTAATAGAAAAATCACATTAATTTGATAATTAGATCTTGCACGCAGCCAAACCCATCTCCAGGCTCCTGCACCAGGCGCACTGTCTCCCACTGGCGCTCGCTCGGTGTGAGGAGAGCGGGTGGCCCTGAGAAGCGGGATCAGCTCCCGAAGGGATGCGCTCACCCGGCCACGCCTGTGTGACGCTGACTTGGAGAGTTGGATTGTTTGTAAACTCCAAACTGTCTTTCAAATCCTCTAATGTTATTAAGTGGAAAGAAACAACTTTGACTTTCGGCCAAAACATTGTCATTGCCTTCCTTTCGTTGCAACAAGCGTGGGGTGTCCTAATCCCCACCGGCCGTCCAGCGAGCGAGCACCGCGACCGCAGGTAAGTTGGGAAGAAACTGCCCTTCAGGTGCTGCTTCCGAGAGCAAGTTGGGGGTAAGATATATTTGAAAAATTCAAGTTATTACATGGTGTGCTGTACTTGGCACTCCCTCTGCAGCAGAGGTAGTAGCTGAGGAGTACCCAGGAGAGGCCAAGGGAGCTGGGAGGTCAGGGTTGGAAGGGCGTACCTCTTGGTTTTGCTTTAAATAACACGTTTTTAAGAGCACAGTCAGCCCTTCACTCCATATAATTTTTCTCAGCTTTTAAAAGTTCCTGTTGTCTTACTCTAAAAAGCTGGTATAGTGCCCCTCTCCCTCCAGTAGTTCAAATTCACGTCATTTTTGGCTGGGATATTGGCACTTTGTTGCTGGTGCTGGATGCGTGGCTATCGGCGTGCTCCTGGGGAGAGGTTCTCATGGCAGGTCGGTTGTTGACTCTGGGATTCTTTTTTTTTAATGATAAAAACGGTGACTGTTTTTGAAGCTGTTCGGAAGCTTTATGTCTCAGCAATGTTGTAACTGAGGAGGGGTGGCATTTACAGGGCAACACGTGTGTACAGCAGCACTTCTCTCGCGTGTTGGTGACCTGTAAAGAGAAACTGGGATTCTTTCCTGGCCCTAAGCCTGCACAAGGGAATTTACCGTCCCCTTCCTTCGCCTTCTTTGCCCAAAGTGCTGCAGCTTCTCTGTAGCACCCTCGGGACTGGCAGTGCGTGCGGTGCACTGGTGATGGCTGCGGTGGGGGCTCTCTCTGTGTCACACTCGATGGTCATAGAATCATAGAATTGTCAGGGTTGGAAGGGACCTGAAAGATCATCTAGTTCCAACCCCCCTGCCCTGGGCAGGGACGTGGTGGTTTATTCTGCCTTCTTTTACCGCATCCATCCCCGTGTCTGGGACAGGTTCCTTCTCTCTTGCCTGTAGGTCACCAGTGTCTGTGCCTGTGACCTAGAGGTGGGCTCTGCCCTGGTTTACAGCGGTCGTCATGGCTCTGTGGTTTTTAACACCTTTGATTAGATAGCACGGAGCTGTGACGTTCCTGAACTATTGATACCATCCTTTCTCTAGCACAGAAATTCAACAGAACGAATAGGATGTAATAAGGCACTCTGAATTCAGCCGCTTTTTCATATTTCACAGGTATATAATTAAGTAGATGTTTCCAGGGAACCTATTGAAATACATAGTGAGAGGTGCATGCATGAACGCTCGGATAAATGCCATTGAGTTCAGGGTAATTAAGATTTTATTGGAGACTTTTATCTGATCCAAGAAGTTCCCTCGTATTTCGGAGATTGCCTAAATTACAAATAATGGTATGAGAAGTCTAACACGATGATAACTTTAACCATTTTCTTATGTTTACAGTTATTGTCCATCTGCGGAGAAGAGCTGACTTTGGGCGGCAGGTCGGGCGGGCCGGCAGCTCGGTTGGAGACACAATTGCAGTGACACCTTTGGCCGCGGCGTTTCCGTGGGGCGTGTGGGTACACCGGCGTGTCCAGGTAAGCGTGCAAACCCTCGTGCTTGTGGGTTCCAGCTGGGAATAGCTCCTTCTTTAAATACTTCCCATGTTTGTGCAAGGACTTAGCATCACAGAATGGTTTGGGTGGGAAGGGACCTTAAAGCCCACCCAGTGGCACCCCCTGCCCTGGGCAGGGACACCTCCCACCAGCCCAGGTTGCTCCAAGCCCCGGCCAACCTGGCCTTGGACACCTCCAGGGATGGGGCAAGGGATGATGATTTTTTACACATCAGGGCTTTAGGCAAGTGCGGGCCAACGCAACATGTTACAATATGATATAAAGTGTGAGAAGAAAAGGTTTAGGTGCCATGGGTTGATCCTAATCTTTCAATTTTTGGAAATGTCACGCAAGCGGCACTGTGTATCCGACTGGCTTCTCTATATTTTGGGACACTTTTTAGCTAGTGCCGTTTCCCTGATGTGAGGGTTGCCAGGCTGATGAATTTGGGGGACACTTGCTTGTTGCGGGGATGCAGAGGGAGGGCAGCGCATTGGCCCCTCTCCGCCATCTCACCTGCCTTTCATTTGCCCAACACGTGTCACCTCCGCAGGCGGGTGTCCAAGTCCTCCCAGTCAGAGCATCCTGCTGGCTGCCCGTTGGGGCTGTGCTTCAAATTGTGTTTTAATAGCAGGGGCCTGTCCTCCCCCAGCTACGGCCCACCCTGGGCTCAGCGCTCCCCCGGCCACCCTGGGCACGGCTCTCGCTCCAGAGGCCGGAGCGCCAGGCCAGGCTTCCTTCGGTTTTGGTGATGTTACCATTACTCGATGACACACCGAGCTGTGAGAAAGGGAATAAATTCTTTAAAACCTGCTTTTAGGAATTCGCCGACGGCCTGTGTACCCCCGGGGCTCCTGAGGGCTCCCGGCTTGTGCTGCGGCGGGGGTGGGAGCGGGCCGGGGGAGACTTCGCGCTTCAGAGACGCTACCTGCTTTTACTTGTCTTCTGCTGCTTCAGAAATAGCTTTCCTTGTGAAACGTGGTATATTTTCCCTTTGTTTTCCCGCTCGGCTTATTTACTGTTATTCCTGTAAGGAGCTGGGTTGCGCCCTGTTTGGTTTCCCCCTGGGAGTTTCCCTGTTCTGAAGTCAATAGACGACTTGTACAAACAACACGAGCAGCATTCGGCCTCTGATATGTACCACACTTCTGTAAAAAACTGAATAAATGCATAACAAATCTCCCTTTTACTGCTCTGTAAAAGTACTGTATGGTTTTACTTGAGCACCTACATACTTTTCAATCCAATAACAAAATTAAGTTGCCAAAAAAAAAAAAAAAAAGGTTGCAAGAGCTTTCTGGTTTACTGCGATGCGTTTGGTGCTCTAATTTCAAGCACACGCGTTGGAGCGTTGCCCAATTATTGCAGATTGGGCTTTGAAGAACAATATATCTAATTTCCCAGGAGACCAACGCGGTGATGTTTAGATACAACCTCCTTAAGAGAAAATAAAAATCTTAATGTGATTTCAGGCGTGTCACGGTGTGGCACAAAGGCTCCTTTGCCCCGCTTTGAGAGGGACAAGGGAGAAATCCGGGTAAGTTGTGGGTAAGGCCCTTCACCTTGGGGAGGAGTTGGTGGGATTGATCGTTTGTGTTTGAGAAACAAGAGTTAAGTGCCTTAGAAAAATCCGATGTTCTCATACATTCCATACTGATGCTCAGCAATGGCGTGTGATGTGATGTTGTGGGGTTTTTCCTTCATATAGCAGCTTTTCTTCCTCCTCCTTTTTCTTCTCCCCCAAACTCTCTGTCCCCTGATTGCGAAGGGCCCGGGGGCTGGTGTGGATAGGGCCGGGAGCAGGAGCTGGTGGCTGGGGAGGAGGAAACGAGGGACCTTCCCCCCTGCCCAGTTTGGGCCCCCATCGGGGGACTGGGCAACCGAGATGTGGGGCAGCGCTGGGGGATGACCAAGCCGGGGGCTCGGGGGGCTTCACCCCCTGGAACGTGCCTGAGGCTGCACCCGCTGCTGATATGCTCGGCCAGCTTGGCTTAAATGTGAGAAAAGCTGGTCCTGTGCGCAGTCTATGCAAATAAATGAACTAAAATAGCTAAACTGGGCCCCTGGTACCTGTACAAAGCAGGCCGGTGCGAGCATCCTCTGTCTCCTTGGCAACAGCGGTCTGGGATGGGTGAGGGGGTGGCCCGGGGACTATAGGGTCACCCCCCCATTGCCAGCGTCCCCTCCCAGCAGTGTGAACCGCTGTCTGGGGGTGGATCCTGCTGTGAGTTTATGAAGTCGCTTTGCCGGCATGGAGGGAGGTCGGGGGGGCTGCGGGACCCCGGGCTCCTCACGGCATTGCCTGCGCTGAGCCACTGCCTGCAGCTTGCAGCTCCCCCTGCTCCCAGCCCGCTTTATTTATTTACATACATAGAGACACATAATATATGTGTGTATATATGTTTATATATAGATTTTATGTATATTTATATATAAATACACACACAAGTATATATGAAAGTCTCCTCAGGGAAGCTCCCTTCTCCCACGGCGGGGCCGCCTGCGTGACCCAGCAGGCCTCCCGCGTCCCTGCTCCTGCATAAAGCTGGTTTCGCAGAATTGAGGAGCGTAAGTTGTCACCCAAAGCTGCTTAGAGGTGTAAGAGGGGAATCATCCCATAGTTGTGCGCCAAGGAGCCTCTCAGATGTGTTGTCCTGCGCGTGAGTGCGATGGGATGCTCGCCCTGAGGATAAGGATGCTAATAGCTACTTCAAGGAAAACTACTGGTTTTTTTTCTGTAGCCAGTGAACACTTCTGTTGTAGAGTATTTTGTGGCTGGATTTGGAAGGGGGGGCGGGAAAGGGGAAGTGTGAGAAGCTGAGGAAAAAAATAATCAAAGTGTTGGTGAAGTAGTTCAACACTCAGCGTGAGTTTAATGGGAGAAAACCAGGGTCAGCGTGGAGTCGGGGGGAGAGAGTAAAGAGGTCAGCGCTGGGGTTTCGGTGCCTGTGGTTGAGGGAGAAGAAAATAATGGTTTCTGGAGAAAAAAAAAAAAAATTAAAAAAGAGGGGAGGGTCATGGAGGCAGCTGGTCCTCGCTGTGCCCGGCCTTCACCTGTCAGAGGGGATTAACTCCGCATCCCATGAGGAGGGAGCACACGGAAACCCTGGGCTGGGCAATGCTCTGTAATTGCTGTTATTTCATTAATAAGGCGCCGTTTCCATCTCTCCCCTGCGCTCAGGCGGCAGATGGTGCTCTGAGCCCGGCTACGCCACCACTGAGTCCTCCCGCATCCCTCCTCCATCCCTCCTCAGTGAAATACAGTCCTTCAGAAATCACACGCTGGGGGGACGGGGGGATGATTTTCTGCTTAAATCAAGGTATAAATTATACATTTGCTGAGTGCTAAATAATAGAAAGTGGGAAGGGGAGAAAGGGGGGGGATGCAGCTTAGTCCATGCGGTGGGAAAAAAACCCAAACCTCCAATTAAAAAATAAATAAATAAAAGAAACGAGGACAGCCCTGCGTGCTGCAGCAGACTTTGATCAGAACGGGTGCCCCAGACTACTTGTTTATGTATTTACGTCTTTTTGGAGGGCACAAGTGCCAGGGGTGGCAGATGTCTCTGAATTTACAAGCGCGAAGGCAGGTACAAGCCAGGGGAATTCGTCGAGGCGCAGAAGAAAGCGAGCTGCCGATTAGAAACGTTTACAAAACAGGACACAGATGTTCAAAGGGAACTTCTGGTGATGGCAAGATGTAAGAAAATCAGTGTCAAAAAGCACGGTGCATGCAGAATCAACATTTTAACCGCTGCCTCTTAATTTCCCCTTTCTTTCAAGTGCTGCGATATCTACAGGTTACAAATCTATAAGGCTTGATACGAGACGTGTTTGAAGAGGGTCGAGGTAAGCTGATGCCAGGAGCTGTGGCTGCTGGAGGTGGAAAATCCCGAATATCTCCGGAATGTGCTTTGGGAGGGCTGGCAGAGCGGGGAGGGCACCGCTGCGGAGCAGGCTCTGTCCTGCTTCTTGTCGCGATTTGCTTCCCCGCTGCTCCGAGCCTTTGCCGGGCAATTTCTGTGCGAGGAGGAGCGGGTCGCTGTGTGTTCCCTGCTGCCCCCATCTCAGCCGGGCTCCCTGTGGCTCTCGGCCCTAAATCCCGTTAATCTGTGCTGAGCCGAGCAGTGGTGGGATTTTTTTTTCTCCCTCTCATCCATGGCTGGGGGATGCCGTGATGGGGACAGGTGGGCGCAGGGCCAGGCTGTGGGGACGATGGCGGGGCGACCCCACTTCCATCCCCTCTTTCCCTGCCGCCAGCAGCCAGCGGAGGGTCGAGGCTGCCCGTCTCCCGGGGTGCCCGGGTCACTACAGACCCCCGCGGTGCTCCCCAAACCACACTCCAGCATCACCCCACGGCTCGAGGGCTGGCTCGGCCCCGACCCCTGCATCGATTCCAGGTCAAACCGCCCCACGGGCAGCGCCGTGTCAGGGCCTGCGGCATCTTCCAGGTTGTTAAGTCCTTTGGTCTTTAGCTCTTTGCCTCCTGAACACCCCCAAGGTGTGTTATAGTCACCCCAAAATGCAGCTGCTAATTGTTTGGTGTCCCCCAGGGGGGAGGAAGAGCAGAGTTGCATTAAATCGCAATAATCAAGTGCTGCTGTAACAAATGAAGTCGAACCTACTTGACAGGAGGGAGCAGAGGTGCTGCGTCGCTCGCTGCGAAGGGCCATGTTTAGCGGTAATCTTATTTGTAATCTAATCAATATGTTTACTGAAGGAGAGAATATCATCAAGTATTACTTTAAGACACTTAGGGGATGTGACACCGTTCACAACTCCAATGTAAATGTGTTGACTGCATTCGCTAATAGGAGAAACACACTGGTTTTTAGCAGGGCCGGCGGAGGGGGTTATTTGGGGGGATGGGGACAGGCTCCCGGTCCCACCATCTCCAGGCGAGTGCCATGTCTCTTTCCTGGGCTTGCGGACGGACGGTCACCTCCAGTCTGCTGAGGCTGATGCTGGTGCCTGCCCGCAGCCAAGCCCACGTCTCCTGAAGGTCGGAGGCCTTCATCTCATGAAGGTGATGCCGAAAGACTTTGTTTTTCCAGAGGAGTTCAGCCTGTCATTATAGAACCCTAAGCGCTGGGGAAGGACAAGTGGCGGTGCCTGGCCTTCAGCCTCTCTTCTGCTTTTACTAATTGCTTTGCTTCGTGCTGCTGCTGGGAAAAACCCCTTGACTTGGGTCAACACCG
Source organism: Stercorarius parasiticus (assembly GCA_013396915.1). Classification (NCBI taxonomy): domain Eukaryota; kingdom Metazoa; phylum Chordata; class Aves; order Charadriiformes; family Stercorariidae; genus Stercorarius; species Stercorarius parasiticus. The sequence continues at coordinate 364,610 of VWZL01004408.1, forward strand.
AGGATCATGAACTGGGAGCGTCACACTGTCCTGGCCGGGGCTGTCCCATACTGAGCAGAACCAGATCAGGCTGCGTGGGGCCAGGGAGAGCAGAGGTGGGAGGAGGAGGAGGAGGAGGAGGAGGACAGGCCAGGGCAGGCAGCACTGTGGGCAGGACCTGCCCCAGCACCAGCAGCTGCTCGAGCAGGGTCACCCACGTCAGAGGAGGAGGTTTAGAGGAATCACCTCTTTGGAGGAAGAGGCTGTTCATGCGTCAGAGGAGGAAATGCCTTTTGGAAATGGTCCAAAGGAAAAAAAACCTGTTGGCTCTGTAAATTGCTGGAGAAGCAAAAGTTGGTGGCTCTCCCCCAGCCATGGGCAGGCAGAGGAGAGCAGGGCTTGTGCCATGGGTAGGGGTCCAGGGGTCCTGCTGGGGTTGTGTCCCTCCCCCGAGGTCTCTGGGGGAGCTGAGATCTCCCATCCAAAGTCCCACACACTCCCACAGTCCCAGGGCTGTGCCATTCCCTGTGGGAGCCGCTCGTTGGTACCCTCATCCGCGCTGGGGCAACTGCGGGGGGGGGCCTCGGTGCTCGGCCAGGCTTCCAGGACCCCCTCCCAGCCCTCTGCCTGGGGTGGCCACCGGCCCCCTCCGTACCACACATTTCTCATCCGTTGGATGCTGTTAGTAAGGGGCTGTTGCTAAAATAACTAGGGTTTTCTGAGAATTCCTTGTCTGCTGCTTCTAGGGCTCTTGGAGTGGGTTATGACGTGCTCGGGCCATCAGAGCTCTGCGGGTACGACCTGCCAGCGCCGGTGGTGGAGGCTGATGAGCGGTAAGTGAGAAGGGCGAGCGGGGACCATGCCAGCCCTGGCAGCTCAGGGACACGCGGCTGTGGGGACGAGCGCGGGGACAAAGCCAAAGCTGCTGGGAGGTACGTTTTCAGAGCCCTGTGGCCCGGGCAGCGCCAGCTGAGGCGGGAGTGAGGATGGAAAAATCAGACTTTTCGTCTTTTTTTTTTTTTTTTTTTTTTTTTTTGGTTTTCAGGAGACTTTGGAGGTTTTAGTAAAAACTCAGAGGCCAACACATAACATCCATGACAAACAATTAGGCTCTAATGTGCCCAGTGGAGGAGTTTCCCGCTCACCGCAGGCAGTTAGAAGGTGCGTTTTATCCTGAAACATGAGGTTACATGTATAAAAGTGTATAATGTTGCCCTTATGAAATTTTTATCCTGTCTAATGTATCCCAAAGCTCTTTAAGAACTGAAAATACAAACTCCAGAGGTTTGGCTGCAGTTGCAGGGGAAAGGGACGGCTGCTTAGTTCAACACGGAGCGGCAGCGATGGGGGACGTCGTGTCCTAAAAGGGCAGAAACATTGTCCACGAGAGGTGGGATGGGACCATCCCCGTGGGTCTTGGCCAGACGTGCTGAGCTCCTGGAGCATCTTTTGGGATCCAGAGCCCATGGCATCGCACAGGCGTGCACCCGCCCCACCACTGCACGGTGCCTTAAATCTGAGCTAAACTGGCAAGGAAACTGGTAGGAAAATAAAAACGACACGAAAAATAAATGCTGGCTCTTTAATTATTTAAATTAAGACTTATTTGAAAGCTGTGTTTGCAGCAAACAACCCCCCTCTCCTTTATTTTTTAATGAGCTCCAGCGCATTGAAAGGGGGGAAAAAAATTCCAATAAACTCCTCCTTGCAGTTTCTTAACATTTTTAATTAAACAGGTAGGAAAACCCCCTCCATCCGCCGCTTCCAGAACAGGCGCTGTCAGCGCTCCTTCCCCAGCACGTCATTCCCCGCCTGCGGGAAAAGGGCCCAGGGGTTTCCAGTGGGACTGGGGGATCCCCGCTGTGACCTAGGGGGGGTTTGGGGATGCGGAGCAGAGACCACCAAGAGCTTCTCCCCGGGGAGACCGAGGGCCACAGTCAGCCCTGCTCACGAGAAGGCTTTCCCGCATCCCTAGTGCGGATGCTGCAGAGGAACGGGCTCATCCCTTGCCTAGACCAAAGGAAAAAATCACCGAGGGGAACATATGTCACTTCTACCCTCCTTTTGTCATTTTAATTGAATTGTGTCATACTGCTTTGCTTTGCTAAAAATTGTTAATTAGCAGCTTAGAGCAGTGGGCCAGTGGAAACGGGGAGGTCTCGTCTCGCTGACGTTAATGCGGTAACGGTGGGGCTGAACTGGGGAGTCAAATAAAAATAAGCTATCTCGGGGAATAATGAAATAGCTGGAGATTGCTGTGCATGGGGTGGGGAGGAGGTCAAGCGTGTGAGTTAGAGCCAGGGCCGTTTGCAAGCTAATTATGGCCAGTTATTTAACTGAGCAGAGGGGGCAGGTGGGTTTAGGTGGGCTTTGGAAATTGTAACCCCATTCCTGCTGCAGCCCCGGTGGTGGGACTAGCAAAAAGCAGCCAATGGGATGTAATAGAAAATTATGATTTTTTGCTTGCTTGTGCTCATCTTTGTCTTCCTGCCTGGATCGTGCGGGGGTCTGGTTTGGGAAGGGCCGTCTCTCCCTGTACCCACTTCGCCCAGCGCAGCCCAGTCTGGGGGGAGCCACCGTTCATTGCTGAGCTTCACGTTATTAAAGAAGAAAAAAAAAAAATCAAAGGAAACTCTTACGCTTTAGTTTTACGTTGGCCATGCCAGGGCTCGGATGCGGATCCATCCGTCCGTCCAGGAAAGGTGGGGATGGGACCCTGCCGCTGCGAGGGCAGGACGCCGGGGGCCGGCAGCAGCCTTGGTGGGGTTGCAGCAGTTGTGGTGCGAGATGTGGGGCTGGCAGCCCCCGCCCAACGCTCGGCAGCTCTCGGGCATCGCGCAGCCCCCGCGGCTGCGAGGCCTTGGCTGTGGCTTTTCCAACTGCGCAGCTGGAGAAAAACACTTTGGGAAGGTGGGAAGGACTGGGTAAACTGGTCAAAATGGCTGTAAAACGGTGTTTGCTGAGGTCACGGGGAGGATGTTCAGGTGGTGGGTGCCTGGGCAGCGGGGCCACGTCGCCCAGGGCATCACCCGCCCGTCCCGTGCTGTGGCTGCCGGTGAACACGCCGGCTCCACCGCTGCGTGGTGCTGGCACAGTGCTCCTGCGGTGGCTTCCTGTGGGGTTTGTTTTTTTTT
>VWZL01004408.1:377406-394766 GCA_013396915.1 Stercorarius parasiticus
TGGCAAGTGGTAAGCATGTTTTATTTATGTATTCAGAGATCCGCCAACGTTATGTTTTTCTCCTGACTGATGCATTGGCTGCAATGACAGCTTACACCGAACCGGCTGTGCACGAGGCTTATTTACCCTCCACAGACACCTCCCTCAGATTGACAGGGAATTATTCTGCACCTTGAACCGCTACTCAGTTAATGCAATGCAAATTTTGCCTCTTTATTAAAAAATGATTTTTTTTTAAATGTGCAGATTATTTTTTTTTTTTTATGAAAGGGGCTAGAGGCTTTTCCGACATGGAAAACACAAGCCATCCTGAAAAAATTTTAGTAAACTCCACCTTCCACCTGCCTTGCTTTTCCCTAAAACTAAGGTGGCGGTGGAGCATAGATGTGAGGTGAGAGCTGAAGGATCACAGAATCCCAGACTGGCAGGGTTGGAGGGGACCTCTGGAGATCACCCAGGCCAACCCCCTGCCAGAGCAGGGTCACCCAGCGCAGGATGGACAGGCGGGTTTTGAGTTTCTCCAGAGACGGAGACTCCACACGCTCTCTGGAGGTGCCTTTCCCACTCCGTCGGGGTTTGTGGAACCGCGCGCCCTGCCCAGGAGAGCCGCCCCGGGCCTCCCCAGTGCCTGCTCTCCTTCCCACCCACACCGGTGGAAAGTCACTTGTCTGCTTCTCTCCAAAACACTTTTTTGGGGTCCTGGTGATCAAAACCAACTAAGATCAATAAAATCAGAGAGAAACGCCCCAGGTGCTCAGCGGCCAGGCTGGGTCTGAGGCTGGAGGAGATGCTCACTCCCAGGCGGGTGTCTGCAGGAGCACGCGCGTGTGGTCGGGAGCAGCGTTTCCCCGCTGGGACGTTGGTGCCGCCGCCGGTCCGCTCGTGCCACGCAAGCTCTGCCTGCTGCGGCGCGGCTTCACTCCCGCCTCAACCTCCACCTGGGAGCCGCGCTGGCAAAATCATCGCTGAACAAGGGTTTTAGCAGCATGCGGCATGGAAGGCATCCAGGGTTGTGGTTTTCCAAGGTAACAGCCAAAGGAAAGGAAAGAAAAAAAAAAAAAAAAGGTAAGACTGAGCTTTTGTTAAGTAATTAAAGAATTGAGGCTTGCTGGAAAGCCCCAGGGCTGTGCTTCTGCGGCTGATCAGGAGGCTTTGTTTGCACGAGGCTGGTAAACAATTTGCAGTTCTTGGCAATAGCCTGAATTATGTTGTACAAAAAAAGAAGTTGGAAACACTGGGTTTATATAGTTATTTCAGGGCAGGGAGAGGATGGAGGGAGGGAGGAGGTTTCTGATGGCGGATGGTGTTCACCGAGGTAGGTGTGAAGATGCCCTCGCTTCTCTAGCTCTGTCCACGGGATGCTTTTAGGTAAATAAATAAAGTTGAGCAAGAGCAGAGAGCCCAGGATCAATCAGCGCCTGTGCTCCTTCCCTCAGACTAGGTCTAGCCGCTGTCTTTTAAACAGCGGGGCTCGGCGCACAAAACATTAATATGCTCCGTATGTATCCTGGCTGTATGCTTACAGCCCGGAGATTTGCATGCTAAATCTATGCTCCTGGAGCCTCTACACCCACATCTTTAATTAAGCAATGCCCCGTGTTTCTGCTCTATAGGATAAGTGAATATATGCAACTCCAATGCACAGGAGATAACTTTGTAATGATTTTGCTGTTTGTTTAACTGAGGAGGAAGTTAACTCGGTGGGTTAGCCTTACTGCAAGCTACACTTGGTTGGAAAAATATTAAATAAAGCGAGCTGTGATTTCCCAGCTGACACGAACTGCCAAGACGGCACCTTCACCGGCGCATGGAGGAGAGGGAGGGTGTCAGGGAGGCCAAGGGGCTGCTCTCGTCTCCTCTCGGTGTGGCCAGCGCTGCCCGGCCGGGGTTAGCCCAAGGCCAGTGGTCTGCATGGCTTTGGGCTGGGGCAGAGCCGGGGCAAGGGGAAATGTCAAAATTGGAATAAAACCAAGAAGCGCATCTAAAATATACACCGTGTTGGCCAACCCGCTGAGGGTGAAGTTTGCAGGGGAGGCTCGGGGAGCGTGTCTGCCCTGAGCTGGGGGCACCCCTTGGTGCTCCAGCCCTGTGTCCCCACATCCCGGCCACGCTGTCCCCATGGGGTCCCCACCGGGTCCTGGCCTTCCCGCCCTGGGGGTCCTGCCTCGGGTACAGGATAACAGGCAGGCGGACGCTCATTAAATCCCCTCCAGTCCTGCAAACGGGTTAAGAAAGCTTCATGGACACCTCTTAGGAGGAGATGCTTCTAGGAGAGTCTCAATGTTAAACACTGTTGACTGCCCAACCTTGGGTCAAGTGGCATTTGATAGCGTGGTAAAGGACACGTACTCCATGGTCTTCACAAAGCCACAGGAGGGTTTGTTTTTTATTAGACACAACCACCGAGACTCAAAAAAAGCTTCTAGAGAGGAGGCACCCCTCCTTACCACTCCGCAGAAAAGATCATCTGAATTAACATGAGCTTCTTGGCTATTAAACGGAAATTTTAAATGGGAAGAAAATTCTGCAGTGACTGCTAAATTGTGTGTCAGCAGAAAGGGAGAAAAAGCAACGTGTGTCATTCCTATTATCATCTTGAAATCCATCTTCCCTCTACATGCCATGACGGTGGATAATCCCCGATACGATGCCTGCATCACTAATATTTGCAGAGGCAGGATTCCTATTTTGGAAGAATTTTGCTCTGCATATCTTACCCCCCACCTTGAAAATATGGTTTGAGATTATCTGAAACACTGAACACGCTGTTACCGGGGGCGGTGAATTTTGCTGTTGGTGGCAGCAAACCGGCCTCTGAAGTCCAAGGTGTCACGAGCTTATTGGAACGCCAAGTCCCTGCTGGTGTGCGAGGGGAAGGGCCCTTTCTCTGCTGAGCTTTGGGTTGTCGTGCCCCCCCGTGCTGCGTGCCCAGCTGCAGGGTCAGACGTGCTGACAAGGACAGGGCATGTTTTCTTTACAGAAAAGTGGGGCCGAGCCCCGTCAGGATGAAGGTGAAACGGCGGTTGCGTGTACCCAGGGCTGCAGAAGAGCGTCTTCAAAAAGAAAAAGAAAATCTGTGCTGCTTTCTTCTCGCCTGTGGACAAGCACAGAGATCAGACGGGAGTGCCAGGGCATGATAAATTTTGCAGCACCTGCGTTTTCTTAACCCCCCCACGCCCGGTTGCAATAGATGCGATTGGATGGTTCGCTGCAATGGGTTTCGCTGTGAAAGGCATGAAGGTGACACAGGGGCCCTCGCTGCCGAGATGGGGCTGCATCTCCCACAGCGTCTCCTCGGGGCGAGGGCCCCGTCTCTCCCTGGGGCTGTTGTTGGCATCTGGATGGTGGGACAGCCCAGCTCCAGGGTAAGGTCACCTCTCTGTAGGGTTTGTCATGGTCATTAGCCAAGTGGTGTGGGGCGGACAGCCTCACACTGGTGGGAATTTAAAGCAGGGCATCGTAATTAAGAGGTAATGCACTGTACGAGTCAATTTGCTAGTTCTGGGACTCAGGTATGGTCCATCACGAGTCTGTTCACTAGCAGGTGTCCTGGTGGGTTGAGGACAACCATGCACCCTTGGCCCCCAGCTCCCCCCACCCTGTGGATGGGCGCCCAGCGGGGAAGCGGTGGCTGCGCTCTTGGTTACAGCCTTGGCTTTCCAGGCCAGGCTTTGGTGCTTTTGCGGTGGAATGGGGCTGCGCGTGCCAGGTATCGCTCAGCAGGCAGGTTTTGGAGACTGGTGGGCATGCGACGACCTTGCATTGCTGCCCCTGCACCGACACATGGTGGGTGGGCAAGGGCCAGGGGTGGCTTTGTTTGCAGTTGAGGGGTTAAGACATGGGTATGAAGTGAGTGGTGGAGGGCCAGACCTTCTGCGTGCACATCTTTGCATGTGGCGCTGAAAAACTCCAGACCAACTCCCTCCTTCAGCAAAACAACGTCAGTGCTAATAAATCTCCCCCCCCGGCTCCCCATCTCGCTCCGCTGACAGGCTGCAGGAGCACAAAGATGGCCAGGAGGAGAAAAGTGTGGAGGGGAGGGTGATACAGGAGGGGAAAAAACAAGCTAATGATGTAGACGTTTGTGCACAGGTTAAAAATGAAGCAATAAAACCTTTACACAAACTTCCAAACGCTTCTGCAGCCGCACACCGCAGCTCAAAGCAGGGAATAAATAAGAGCAAGCGCAGCCGGTTGTGGGCAAAGGGAAGCTGACAGAGCCATCGCTCCTCCTGAGCGCAGCCTCGGCAGCGGCAGCAAGAGGAATATGTCCCAGTGATGTATCTGCGGCCCCCGAAACGCTTGGCTGCTGCTCCCCTTCCTCCTGGCTGGAGGCAAAGTGCGCTGGGCAGCCCAGAATCCCCCCGCAGCCTGGGCTGCATCCCCAGCAGCGTGGGCAGCAGGGTGGGGGGATTCTGCCCCTCTGCTCTGCTCAAGGGAGACCCCCCTGCAGTGCTGCCTCCAGCTCTGGGGCCTCAGCACAAGGACACGGGAGCTGTTGGAGCGGGGCCAGAGGAGGCCCCGGAGATGCTGGGAGGGCTGGAGCCCCTCTGCTGGGAGGACAGGCTGAGAGAGTTGGGGGGGTTCAGCCTGGAGAAGAGAAGGCTCCGGGGAGACCTTCCAGTCCCTAAAGGGGCTCCAGGAAAGCTGGGATCAAGCTCTTGATCAGTGAGTGGAGTGATAGGATGAGGGGGAATGGCTTCAAACTGGAAAAAGGTAGATTGAGATGAGATCTCAGGGAGAAATCCTTTGCTGTGAGGGTGGTGAGCCCCTGGCCCAGGTTGTCCAGAGAAGCTGTGGCTGCCCCATCCCTGGAGGGGTCCAAGGCAAGGTTGGCCGGGGCTTGGAGCAACCTGGGCTGGTGGGAGGTGTCCCTGCCCAGGGCAGGGGGGTGGAACTAGAAGATCTTTAAGGTCCTTTCCAACTCAAACCATTCTATGATTCTAAGAGTGGAGGCTTGGGGTTTCCAAATGTCTCCTGATGGGTTTGGGCCATTGGTTGGAGCAGGAGGGACAATGCATGAGCTGAGTTTGGCGGGTCTCTGTGGCTCACAGCAGAGTCCCTGGGTGGCACAGCACCCACGTGGTGAGCTTGGTGGTTTTATGTTCCCTGCCAGCCTGGCAAGGGGGGAATTAAAGCTTGTGTGTGGGTTGACGGATTTATTTTCCACCTTTTTGGAAAGCCTCTGAGAGGGGCTCTGTGGGGGGTGCAGGTGGGACACATCCTGGTTGGATTTGAGGAAAGATGGGAAAGAAAGAGGGACTTCTGGGGTTTCCTGACTTTTCTGCTGTGTTGATGGAGGGGAAGGGTTCAGCGGGGGGCTGGGAGCCTGGGGAGGCTGCAGAGCACTCTGCAAAAGGGGTTGGAGGCTGTCGGGTGGCCCGGTCCACCCACCCTGGGTCCCCATGGCTGTGAACACCCAGGGGGGTCAGCAGCTCCCCAGGTATAGGCGGGGGCTGGGGTCTTCACCCAGGTTCACAGTGGGGAGAGACAAATTCAGCTCATGTCTCCTCCACGATGACACAGGGCTCAATGCTCGAGACCAAAGGGCTGGTCTAAAGCTGGGACAAAACAAGGGTCTCTGCGAGGGTGTGTGCGGTACAGCAGGAGTTTTGCACTGGTCCAGCTCTTCCCCTTGCACAGGACCCCTGGGCAGAGGGAAAAGGACATGTCGGGTTGGGGGTAAAAGCCCTGGGAGCTGAAATCCCCCAGCACGTACTCCTGGAATCAGGTTCAGTCAATGCAAGGGGAGATTCTACCCTTGCGGTAGGAACCGCTGGTATCTTTCAAATGGCTTTAAGTGGCTCAGTGTAATGGGACTGGTTTTATCCTTTTACTCTTTGCTTAAGGGAGGTTTGCGCTTTATCCTGCCTCATGAGCTTGAGAAATTTATGTAGCTAACTTTCTGTTCTTCGGTCTGATTTCCTTCCCTTGGCATGCCGTCAGGAGATGGTTTCCTTCATCTTTTCCTTTGCCGGCACCATTCCACTGCGTTCTCCTGCCCCAAAGAGCTTCGGTCACTGTTGTGATGGAGGAGAGCAATGATGAAAATGATGATTTCTGAGCACACACCCATTACTAAGGCTGACGCATGGAGGATCCTTCAGCCCTGGATTTCACTGGCCCACAGCAGCTCTGCATCATGGACTTCCCTGCAAAGAGGTTGTCCAGACACTGGTGGAGAGCAGGGAACAACTCAGAGGAGGACAGGGATGACTCCACTATCTGTCTCCCAAGGCTTTCATGCTGTTTGCATTGACAAGAGGCTTTTCTTAGCCGCGGCTCTGACTAGAGGTCCCAAAGATGTCCATCGTTAATCCATCACTGATTTTCCAAAGGCAGAGATCTGCTGCTGGGAAGGCATTGGACCTCTTCCTTCCCACGCTGCTGGACTTTCTACTGATGAGCCGATGGCAACAGGCATCGCCCCATGCTGCAGCAGCACCAGGCTGCCTGAGAAGGCAGAAGGTGGGGAAAAAAAGCTTTTTATCCAAATGAGCCTCAATGTAGAGCCAGGGGGTCTCTCCGGTCCCATGCCAAAGCCCCTCTTGGCCACACGGGGAGGAGCAGGGTCGCTCTGCCTGCACCGGGGCTGCCCACCGTGAGCCATGTCCAGCCCTGCTCTGATCCATCACTTCAGAAACGGGAGTGCGAAAGAAATGTGAGTGTAACGCAGCTTTCCAGGGAGTTATTCTGCAGCCTCTGCAGATGAACTCCCCATCTCCTTAGCTGAAGGCCTGGGTAAAGAACTAATTATTTGGACCTAAGCTTAAATCTGTTTCCACAAAGATGGATTTGTGACTCTTGCCAGCTTCCCCTAGAGGATTGCAACCTCATTTTGTTCCTCATGAACTTCTGCTGAGGTGTAAAATAACAACAATCTTGAGAGCTAAAATCGCTGAAGGATGGATTAAATTATAATGCAATCAGTCCCAAAGACCTTCTGTCTGCAAGTAGCAGCATTAGGCCGTCCCGGGAGCGGCGCAGGATTACCCAGCCTCCGCCGGCCGCTTTGTCTTCACCAGGAAACTGCATCATTTCTTGGGCAGAGAGATTACACTATCAGCCACCGAGTGTGCTCCTCGGGTGCCTTGGCATCACCCGGCCTAGGCCAGAACTCGCTCTGAGAAGAGCTATGTAAACCCCCAACAAAAGAAAGACACAGACGGCAGTGAATATTTTGAGGTCTGCAGCACGTTCCCGGGGAAGGATTGCTGCTGACCGGCCGTCTCTGCGAGGACTTGAAATCACCACTCGAGAAGCGAGGCTGGGGGCTGTTAATGTGTGCGTGTATAGGATTTAGCATAGCAGGGCTCCAATCCCCACCGAGACTTTAAAGAATAAGCTCCTATAAATAACCAGGACGGAGCCCATGGGATGATTTTCAGGCATTTGGAACAGGCCCCGGCTCGGGGAGCGGCGGGAGAGCGGGGGGCTGCTCCCCTGGCCCCTGCCGCGTCCTGCCCTGCTCCCCGCACCCCGGGATCCAGCACAACGCGCTGCTGCTCCGGGGAGAACCGGGCTCGCTCCGCCAGCAGCGACTGGGGCTCTGAGCCCCCAGTGGGATGCCGGATGGTCACCTCATAGCAAACAAGGCCTTTCACAAGTGCCGATGCAAGGAGATGTTGGGTTCCTCATGGCTCCTGGCAGCTGGCTGCAAGTCCTCTTGGAGGTTTTATCCCTGTTCGGGGCAGGTTTAAGGTCTCTCTGCCACGGAGACTCTTTTTTGCCTATATAAATTCTTTTATCTGCTCCTTGAACGAAGCGTCTGAGCTGACAAAGCTCTCCTCTGGCCCCTTATTTTTCACAAAAAGTGCAGGGACTTAATTATCTTCCTGGCAATTTAGCTGCTCCTCATCAACGAGCTCACCGGGCTGTGCGGAGCAGAAGGGATGCAGGGGAAGGGGATGCAGGCGGAACAAGGCTGCTTTTTCTTAGGAAATCCTGCTAAAAAGGCATCTCCTTTCTGGAGCTGACCCCGTGCTGCCCTCTGCTCCCCGCTCAGCCCCCAAAGGCGCCTCGGCATTGTTCGGCCGTGCTTATTAGGATGCTTTGAGGAAAGCGAGCCTTGAGGCCCCTGCCCTGGTACGCTGCTGCAGAAGGGAGGCTGAGCTGGCCTTGGCCCTTTGGCTGTTCATCTGCCTTGTTCCTGGGCAAAGAAATGGAGAGTTTCTCTTAAAACCCCCCTCTTCTGCCTGGGCTGAAGTCTGTAGATTCACCGCAGCCTCCCCCGAGAAAGGGGAAGCCCAGACGATGGGGACTGAGCTTCCATCTGCAGAGGGGTGGCACGGCCAGGGCTCCCCCAGCGCCTGCACGTCATTTCCAATGGAGCTGAAGTCTCACTTTGGTTCTTTGCTAAGTCTGCTTAAAAGCGGTTTTTTTGTAGGATTTTTTTTTTGTAGGATTTTTTTTTTGTTTGGTTTGGGGTTTTTTGATTTTTTTTTTTTTTTTGTGAGGAGGTTGCTGCACTGCAATGGCATTTTCGTTGCAAAACGGCGAGTTGAGCGGGTCCTCTCCTCTTGCACGTGCAGTTGCCTGGGTGCCACCGCGGCCCTTCTGCGGCTGCCGAAGTCTAAGAACAAAAACGGGAGCAACAAGCAGTGAACCGAGGCAGGACAAATGGAAACCCAAGATGCTCAGTGAAATATTTAGCAAACCATTTTGAGCAAGGGAAAGAATGTTCTTCTATTTATTGTAAGCTTTGGAAGTGAGGAGCCGCCTGCTCGCAGAGGGCTGAACACCTGCAGTAAAGCCGCGCGTTCTAGTTGCACATTTCCTTGCATTAAGGCAGGGAAGATGATAAAGTGCTTTTGATCGGAGTCACTTAAATAGCACAAATCTCCTGTACAAGCGTGTTTTCTGCCCTGCTGTGTGTGGGAGCGTGTCCCAGCCGGGGCGCAGGGGCTGTGGTGATGAGCGGGACGTGGTGGCGGTGGCATCCCCGACGGAGCAGGGACGGCCCCTCCTCGGTAATGCACATTTCATGTCAGCCTTGTCCCTTGTCCCCCGAGCCGGCGCGGCCGTGTCTGGTTGTTCGGGGATGGATATTTGCTCCCGGCTGCGGGTCTTTTACAAGGGCACAAATGTAATGGCAAAAGAAACCACTTTAGTAATGTACTCAAAAGGTAAATATTTTATACAGTACCACAGTAATGTGATGTATTGTCTTCTTGACATACTTTGCTGTTTGCCCGAGATGTGGGATTTGGGCCGTTGGCGGGGCCGGATTCCTGCGTCCTCTCCTCGCCGGGGCCTTTGCCACCAGGGGCTGAATTTCTTTCTGTCCCCACAAAAGGGCAAGAGCAACTCAGTCGCAGCTCGTGGCAAACTGTGAATTCTGTGATTACACGACGGTTATTGTTTTAAGCTCTCAGGATCAAGAGCGCTATATTAAAGTCCTCGCTCCTTCTTGAGGTGCGAAGTGAGAGGAGATTCATGATGATAGATGCAGGGCAGCCTGCGCTGGGCGCTGGGGACCTCAGCTGGGGGACAGCAGAGGCCGGCGAGTCTTCACGTAAATGTATATGGCTATATGTCTAATTTGCACTTGCTGGTGCCCCCGCTGTAGCAACTGGTGACGAGTGACTGCCGTAGCAGCTTCACCAGCGGTGTTTGCATGGCAGCATGCACTCCGGAAAGCTTGGTTGCAGACCAAGGTGCCTGCAAGACATGGAATGCATCCCACAGCTTCAAGCAATCGGCGAAGTGTTTGCCTTTGACCGAACCCAAAGCACTTGCGCAGCACCCACATCACCGTCCCACGGCACGGTCAGCGGTGTCTGGCGCTGGTTTTTAGCTCACCGCTACGCCTGACTGGGGGAAACCGTCCAGGACGTGGCAGGAAAAGTGCAGGATGTGGCAGGAAAAGCCCAGGACATGGCAGGACGCCTCGTCCCTTGCCTGTGCCACGCAGTGACGGGGTGTGAAAGCCCCGACGCAAGGAGCCGGCTGCCACGTGAGGAGCAGCGAGCCGTCAAAGTGCATTTCTGCAGAGGGCTATAAATGCTCCTGGCATCACCTGGCTGTTACGTTCCAATCAATATGGTTTTCACAGAGCAGGATTAGTTATGTCACCTTTTGTACTCCAAGGTAACTCAAAGTACTTCATAAAGTAATGAGTTTAGCTATAGATAGCACAGGTTAATGGCACAGCCATTATGTACTCAGTGATAAAGCTTCCATGTGGCCTCGGATATTATAAATCTGGTTTATTAAGAATGGAAATATTGACAGAGACCTGTTTATTCCCTATTCCTTCTGCAGCCTCCCGGGGATTTCTGACAATCCACTTCTGGCAGCTTCCAGCACAGATAGAGAGAGCCTTTAATCTCTCAGAGGAAAACTGCTATTTTGGGGTGAGCACTAACCCACTGATTCATATTTTCAAATATTTTCAAGTGTTGGGAGACTAAAATGGAGCCAGGATAAGCATAAACCGGAGGGCCTGTGCTAATTCTCCAAACCAAAATGAGTTTGAACTGCTTTGCAATGATACTGGCTGGACACGGCCAGCCTGGCTCTCCATCCTTCCCGGCCGAGACTCCAACCTCCTGAGCACCGTGCCCGGCACCCCGGCTCGGTGTAACAGCCCCGAGCCTTAGATGATGGTTCTTCCGTATTTTTATTCCTAGAAGCAAAGGCAGGGTTTTAAAGGTGCACATGACAAACAAGCACCGGGGAAGTCCACGGCATTGGATCCTGCTCACCAAGGAAAACGTACCAGTAGCATCCTACACAGCCGTTTAATGACTAAAAATGCTGCTAAAGGCAGCTGCTGCTTTCGGTTAAATTCCCGCAGGAGGGGCAGGTTCTGCCTTTCAGCGGGGAGCCGTGACCCGAGGCTGCTGCGCAGGCGATGGGGGCTGCGGAGCCGGGGGCAGCCCCCTTCCCCACCCGGGCAGCGTCGGGGCTCTCCCTGCACTGACGGATCCTGCCGTTACCTGACTTACCGCCTTCAGAGGAAAATAACCCCGGGGTAGCTCTGATACCTGCTCCGGGTGCGCAGCGAGGGGTGCTGGAGCCTCTCGGGCTGCACCCCTGAGCCGGCGCTGGCACTAAAACATCTCTTTAGGTCCTACCAATCCTTTTTTTGCATTTCCCACCATGACCCATGTGTATAAACCCTCCCCCCCAGTTTCACCCTCGGCTCCGGGCAGGGCTGGGGTGTGGGTTGGGGTTCACAGCCCCGGGCTCAGCCGGCCCCTGGCCCCAGGGCGTGAATCCCCAATTAGCCGGGAGGGAGCGTTTCCCTTCGCTGCAGGGGGAAACGACCCTTCCTAAAGCCAACGGGTCACTAATTAACGCAAACCCATGCACTTACTTGAAGCGAGGTTTCCCCTTCCAAACCTGTCAACCCAGCGCAGCTCACCAAAGCCTTTGTGCGTTTCAGCAAAGGTTTGGGGTCATTTGGGTTAGATTGGCTTAAAAACCACCTTCCTGAGGAGGCGGATGAAAGGTGGTGACTGAGGCGCCCCTCTTCCTGCTCCTCGTAGCTCCATCAAGAGGGGGCTGGATGGTCGGCAGCAGCAGGGAGGGCAAACCTGTCCGCAACCCGCGGCCTTTCTGAAAAAAACCCCAGGAGTAGCCCAGAGGTTGCATTAAATTTTTATTTTTCATCCCTGGCCATCGCATGGGGAACCTGCCACCGGGCCGGCGGTGTGCTGGGTTGCAGCCAGCGCCCGTTGCGGGGAGATGCTGCCATTACTCACAGCCACCTCCACCGCCCCGCTCGCACTAAAAAAAAAAAAAAACCCAACAAAAAAACTTTCTCATTAAAAAGAGAAGGTGGGGAGGGGGAGAGCGAGGCGAGGAGCGGGAGAGATGGATTGTGCTGTGGCGCTGAGATGAGTGCGGGGAAGCTCTACATTAATCATTGCGAGAGGCGGAGGGGGGAAAATCCTACAGCTCTATCAGGAGAGAGCGGTTGCGGCTGGGGAGCGGTTGCGGTTGGGGAGCGATGCTGCTGCAGAGGCCCCGGGTCGCTCCGCGTGCGCAGGGAGCTCGTCCATCCTGCTGCTGGGTGGGGAATCCCAGCTCCCCCATCCACCGCCCGCTCCGCGTTGTACAGGAAGCTGGAATGTCTCATTAACTCTGTCCCCCCGTGTGGGATCTGCCCTGTCTGGGAAAGGAGGGTGCTGTAAATAATAACCCAAGTGCTGCTGCTGCCAGCTGAGCAGGGCGCCCGTGCCAGTGCTGCCGAAGGCCGTCCCCAATGGGTCCCCTCGCTGGTCCCTTCCAGCTACACCAGGAGGAAGAGGGATGCTGCTGCTCGGGCTGATGGATGCGTGTGGTGCTGGTGTGTCTGGGTGGAGAAGTGCCCGGGCTATTTTAACGGTAATTAGGCAAAGGAGCTACTTAGCGGGATATACAGTTCCCCCAGGTGTCCGTTATGTCCCAGTGTCCCCGTCTGTCCCCCACACACCTTGGTCCTTCACAGCTCTTCCAGCCCTGACTGGGAGAGGGAGCGGGATTGCTGCGCAGCGCAGCTGGTCACGGGGGCTTCCTCACAACCACTTTGCATAATAATGATAATAACGACGATGATGACGGTGATGATGATACTCAGCATCCAGGAAAAGAAGCCAAAGCGCAGGCTCAGGGCTGCCGTTATCCCCAGCCCGTGCTAACGTGCGCACACACAGACACACACTCTCATGCGCGACCTCACCGAGCCATTAGTTACGGCAGAGCAAATTTTTCTTTACGCGTGGAAGGAATTTGGAATAAAAAGAGAACTTTGGGTTCTTTTATCTTTTTTTTTTTTTCCTCTTCCCAGGGACAGCTTGGCCAGCAGTTAATAAAAGCATTTAATCCCCCTGCTGCTTCCTGCACCCCCACCTGGGGGCTGTTTTAACGATAGTGTAATATTGCATATAGAGTTCTGGGGTTTTTTTTGGGTCACCTAAAACTGCCTAATGTGTCTGTTTACTCAGGTTTGGGTTAAAAGAATGCTCTCTATTTAGAAAGACTTTTTTGGGAAAAAAACAAGTCTTGGTAATGCAAAAGTTATAGTCTGGAAAACAAAGAAAAGGTCAGTTATATTTCATTTATTAAAAAAAATCACCTAATCCTTGTGTGTTTCGGTTTGATCTGAACCAAATTCTACTGCAAATTCTGGCATCTGCCTTTGACTTGGGAGAGAGAAACCCCAACCCAAGAACCTATCATAATAACTGTAATGATAATTGTTATTGTTTTTAACTTTGGTACAAAAGTCCACGGGTTTAGGGGAGGATGGCTGTTTCCATCAGCTCAGTAAAACTATTCACACGGTCAAAGTTAAGCACGCAGCTAACTCATTGGAGGAACAAGACTTTCTGCAGGCAGATAAAAGCCTAATAACGCGATGATGAGAGCCCAGACTTCCACAGATAGCAGAAACTAATATTTGTGATGCAACAGTCTTGCATTATTCAGTAGTTAAAGATAATTCTAAGAAACAGAACAGCTTGAGAATTAGCAAAACTAGCAATAAAATATTCTTAGTTGACTCCGGGGGGAAGTAAATTGCCATGTACAGGATTTGCATTCATCTTAATGTTTATTAAAAATGAGCGAGCATTGCTTTCTGCTCCTCGCCCGGCTGGAGCCCCGCATCCTCCTGGCCCTCGCTCAGCCCCGGCCGCGGGTGGGATGTGCTGAGGCCTCTCGGTAACTCGTAGCATGGGTGGGCTGATGTAGGGATGAGGGCGATGGAAACCCAACCAGCCGCTCAGGCCCTGCCCGAGTGCCCAGGAGGCTGCGAGTGGTGGCTACCAGCGTTGATGGCTAGTTGGGTGCCAGGCCGCGGCCGCGCAGCCTCGCCGCAGGGGGGTCCTGCCCCCTCCCAGGGCAGTCGGTGCGACACCGAGGGAAGAGCAGCTTTAGAAGAGCAAGAAGCCGCTGGCCCTCAGGGAGGTGCATGCGGAGAAGTGCTGCCATGCTCGGCAATGCCAGCCCCGAGGAGGAGCCACACTCTCGTTGCCACGTGCACAGTATTTTTTTTTTCTAGTGGTTTCAGATTTGGTACGAAAAGAATGCCAGTAGTGCGTATTGGTTTAGTTGTTGCCAGGTAATGCTTATATTTTTCAAGGACTTCTTCCAGCTCCCCACAGAAGCTGATAAGGAGCACAGACAGAACGCTGGCATGGCCCGTGGAATACTGGGTGTCACAGGCGTCGTGGTTGGTATGTATTAAATGGGGTCAGCTGGGGGGGAGGGGGGTACTCGTGATCACTGCTCAGGACGGTGCCAATTCCCCAATTTACTGGGTGGTGAGAGCGACTTGTGTCTCGTATATTCTTTTACCATTATTGTTATTTTCCTTTTCTGTTATTGTTCTATTAAACTGTCTTTCTCTCAACCCACGAGTTTTTTCCTTTCCGCCCCCCCGCCCCTTGTCTCCCTCTGGGGGACGGGGGAGAACAGCGCGCGGTCCCAGCTGCCGGCTGGGCTTAACCCACGACACAAAGATCCCTGAATATGGCTGAATTGGCTGAATTGGGCTAAAGCACAAAGATCTGGTGTCGCAGGAACGAAGTCACCACCCGACTGATTTGCACCAACTCGCGGGGCTGCGGGAGGAACCAGCACCACCACCGCCACCACCTCGGTGCCCAAAACCGCTGCCGGGCTGGGGCCGAGCCGCGCTTCCCGCCGTAAGGAATGTGATTTCCCACCCCTGGCGGAGCCCAGAAACACCCGGCATCTCCCAAAACCCCACCGACGCCTCGCAGGTGGAGCCACCCCTGCACTTAGGCCACCGGTCACCCGCTCGCTGCAGGGGTAAGTCTGCCGCTGGCAGTGAATGAGCCGGGGTGTGCATGTGGGGAAGGAAAATGAACTAAAAAAATAAAAAAATAATAAAAAAAAAGCAAGTGAGACTATTCAAAAGGGGGACTTTATTTTTATTACACTGGAGCCAGGCGTCAGTGCGCCAGTTCAGCTTTGATACACAATAAATCAGCAAAGCTGTTACTCAGTTTGGAACCCAAGATTGCAGTGGCACTAAAAACACATTGAAAACATTTACTTTCTTCACCCTTTTTTTTTTTTTTTCCCCTCTTTTGTTATTGGTACAAAAATGGTACAAACAACAATACAAAATATTTGTGCTGTTGACGGTTACAAAAAAAGGTTTTTGAACTGGGTTAACGGACGCAAACGGCTTTTGCGCTTCAGCGTGAATACAGCAGAACAGCAGAAGTCTTCCTTGAGAACAACCACAGTCATGCGGGCTGCTACACAGCTTCTCCATCGGAAAAGGAAACATGCAAAATCATAATGAAAATTAAAAAAAAAAAAAAAAAAAGAAAGAGAAAGTGCTCCAATTATACATCTATATATTGTTGCTGTTTTTTCCCCTATTTGATTTGTAGCTTCAAGCACTAACTACATTATGTACACATTGTGTGAGCAATTGTGCATGGGGTTGGTGTGTGCTGGAGACAACTTTTCTTTTCCCCATGCAACTGAGTCAACTTTGCGTGGGAGACACCTACGTTGGCGAGCTGCTGCTTTAAACACACGCACTCATCGCTATACGGCATTCCCCCCCCACCCCCAACATTATTTTTTTTTCACATTTACAATGAAGAGCTCCAAAAGACATCACAAATAAAAGTCCTGCATTTTACCTTTAACAGGGTTGGGGTTTTTTTTGAGACTAAAGAAAGTTGCAATCTTGGCATATTGTGTTGTACAGACGGTGCACTGACCGTCACCGTTCTCCAAAGCCCCAACGTCCACCCTCTGCGGAGCAGTTGCAGGCCGTACAGCCAACTCCCAAGTCCCGCTTACTGCTGCAGGCTGGATTCCGACCCGACTATCCCTCCCTGAACACCCCACCTCCCTAAACTCTCCACGTCGCCTTACGACCACCACCGGCATCGCCTGGTCCAACAAAAAGGGGAAAAAAAAAAAAAAAGAAAAAGGCGAAGAAAACGCAAAACCAGAAGCAGAACTCTGACTAGCACGCGATAGCTAGGACAGACTTGCCTACTGACTGGCAGTAATTACCTGCTGCATCTCCTCGTGTCCTTGCAAAGCATTTCTGTGACCGATGCCTCTCCCTGGCTCGGGCCACACAGGACACGGACCGAGGGGGCCGCAGCGGGACGGTGGGGCCAGGCTCTGCCGGCAGCGGCCGTGGGGACGGTGGTGCCATCGGACTGCGCGGTCCCTGGCTCGGGGACGTGCAATCCTCCCGCCCAGGAGGTGGGGAGCCACAGGAGGTGTCTGACGTGCCCCACACCCTGGGGGCTCAACTGTCCCCATCCCCTAGAAAGCGCAGAGAGCTGCGGTGGGGTCCCCTGAGAGGGCGACGGGGTGTGGGGTAACGGTGGTGTTTTGGGGACAGGGTTCCCTCCACCTGCCTGAAAGCAGCTCCTGCCCCAAGGTTTGCAAAAAGCGGGGACTTGAACGTGTGGCCACCACTTCTTTAATTAGCACCACTGCTTTAGTTCAGATGGTCAGAGGCCGAGCTTTCTGGTCTCAAGGCATTAACCACTTCGGTGGCCTGTAAGAAAAACCGGTGACTCTACGTTCAGCCAAAGTCGCCGTTTCCCTGCCCCGGCTCCATGTCAGCCACTGTCACCTCCAGCTGAGGATGGCAACGCCGTGTCACCTCCGCAAGGGTCAGAGCAGGGGACACACCGATGGCTCTTCAACGGTCCCTCTCAGATCAAGCCAAGTTTTCTTAGCTGGGTTACAAACCACAAGGAATATTGACAAGTAAAAAGGTTTGCAAAGCGACCTGTTTTCCTTGCTGGATGTGCTCCTCGCTCACCTTCTGCCTGTCCCACCGCGAGGGAAGGGGCCCAGTGCTGCTCTACTGAAAAAGCTGTAAAGCTGGGTGGCGGAGGGTGCAGGGGGGAGGACGAGGAAGAAGAAGAGGCAGAGGAGAAGGTCTTGCACAGGGAGACTGAACATAACTAGGTCAAAAGACATTAAACTAGTTGGTTTGATTTACAGGCTTGTGGGGTTGGAATGGCTGGATTGCAAACGCTGCAGAAAAAATCCCCGCCAATTTCAAAAAAGTCTCCGATGGTAACAGGTTGGTTTACTTTTAATCGCTCGAACAGTTTTGTTTGACTTAGGTTGCATACATGTTGTTAAAAACCTGGAATGTCTGGAGGAGTTGCAGCCTGACAGCCCCTTCACGGCTCCTTTGCCCCGTCCCCGGTGCGGCGGGGCCATGGGCGGCAGCCGGCCCCTTGCCAGCCGTCCCGCGCCGTGGCCGTCCCTGTCCCCATCCCCACCTGAAATCCATCCCCCCCCAAAGCTGCCGCAGACAGGGAGCGTCTGGAGCCGGGAGGCAGCTCCTGCTCGGGGGAGCGCTGTGGGGTGGCGGGGGGCAGCGGGGGCACAGCCGGTGGCGCAGG
>VWZL01004408.1:396697-485050 GCA_013396915.1 Stercorarius parasiticus
AGACAGAGTGCCTTTCACTCTCTTTAGTCATAAAGCAGATAAACGAGCAATATCCCAGCTGACATTAAAAAAACCAAACAGAACAACAACAAAAAAAAACCTGCAGCAGAGACAAGTGTTCATGCGAGACAGCTCAATAGTCTAAAGAAAAAAATCGGAAAAGAAAAAAAGGTAAAAGAAAAAGAAACCTTCTATATCACCACTAAAAATAACAATACAGTCAGCAGGGGATATTAATTAAAAAAGCTGCCACATCTGTACAGTTCTTGCTTCTGCATCGGCTCTTTTTGTTAATGTTGTCGTTTGTGGGTTTGTTTTTTTTTCTAAATTGTTTTTTTTTTTCCTTCTTCTTTTTTTTTTATTTATTTATTTATTTAAATAACGTGAGGTCAGTTTAATCTTCCTCGCCTCCCCCGTACATGTCCGCCAGTTTCTTGAACCTGGGCCCCCAGTCGTTCAGGTAGTCGTAGTCCTGGTCCCCGGAGCTGGAGGAGTTGAGGGAGCTGACGGAGCCGGCGGTGGAGCCGCTGCCCTCGTAGTCGAAGACCAGCAGGGA
Organism: Stercorarius parasiticus; assembly: GCA_013396915.1. Classification (NCBI taxonomy): domain Eukaryota; kingdom Metazoa; phylum Chordata; class Aves; order Charadriiformes; family Stercorariidae; genus Stercorarius; species Stercorarius parasiticus. The sequence continues at coordinate 397,254 of VWZL01004408.1, forward strand.
ATCGTAGGGGGGGGCCGTGGGGTCGTTATCCGCCGCACGCAGGCCCTGGGGGGGGGCAAACACACGGCGTTAATGCCCCCCGTGAGGTTTGTGGTGGTGGGCACTGGGTAGGGGTCCCCCCTCCGCTGGGGATCCCTGCAGCGGAGCTAAGAGGGGATGGGGACAAAATGAGGGTCCCGGCGTCCCTCCCGGCTGCCCCCAGCAGAAACTCCACCAACTGCCAGCACCTCCGAAACAGCCGGATGGAGCGGGAAGGGAGCTGCTTCCAAGGATCCAGCGCCGGATCTGGAAAGCTTCCAGTTCCGGACAGCCTCTCTTTTCTGGGGTTGCCCCTTAAGATTTCCAGCTTGGCCAATTAAAGAACAAACAGCACCCTTCCTCTCCTACGAATAATTTTAATTTTGATGATTTTGTTTCCTTTGGTGGGGGCGGGGGGTGTGTGTGTGGAAATCACTCCCGGCCAAATTCTGCAAACAGGAGAGACTCGGGGTGTGAAACCCCGGCAGAGGGCTGGGATGCTCTGCTCTCCCGCCTTGTGGGCAGCAGGGCAGGCAGCCACGGAAACGGCCTCGGGATACGGAGAAAAAGAATTGCTTTGCTGCGGCCCAGTGTCAGGAAAAGCCTCGTGGAACAGGCCTGCAATAAAACGAAACGTTCCGCATTCGCACCTTCAGAAAGCCCAGTCCCGGGGTGGGGAGATGGAGCGGGTTCTACCGCAGCGAACGGCAGCCGCAGCAGGGTGAGAGCGGGGCTTTGTGCGCGGGGATGTGTGTATCGGTGTGCGGGAAGGATGAGCGGGAACAAAGGAGGAAGGAATTTTAATGGTGAAAATGAGAAAAAAGCACAGCAGGAAATTGATGTAATAATAGAATTAAATCGCTACAACATTTATTTTTCCGACTTAGGAAACGGATGGCGTGTTTTGTCTAGGAGGAAATAATGCATTGATTGGTTTGTAACCGCTCACTCAAAACTAAAAATGAGGTAAGAAATACTAAATGGGTAGATATTTGTACAGGCAGATAAAGGAGCGGTAGTCTAACATAAAATAAAGCAAGCCTCTCTGATCCGAGACGAATCTCTCTGTTCTGCAAACTCTTTGAGGCTTTAGACCAAATCCAGCTTACGAGGGGCAGACAGAGACTGGTGAAATAATTCCAAGTCCAGGAGCCACAAATGGCTCCTTCGGCTTTAGGCGACCCAGGCAGGTGCCTGGCCACTGCCTGGCCACCAGGACGACACGCCTCTGCCCACGTCCAGCCAACGTTTTTACTGACAGCAACTGCAATATTCATAGTAATCCAAGGAAAAGTGGGATCAGGTTATACTGCCCGGATACCCACAGAAATCTTGTGCTTTTTGTTTGCACCTTGGCTTTTTACAGGCTCAGTGCCTTTATGAGGCCAAGTCCGGCGTCCTTTGCTCCTGCCCATCGTTCCCCTGGCGCCCATCAGACTCCTCGGGTGAGCAACAGCATCGCTTGGTCCATGCAGGCAGCGAAACGCCGCACAGCCAATGTGAGCTGGCCGCTCAAGCTCTTAAGATGTGACACGGCACACCCTGCAGCACATACCTCATTAATAAAGTCACCAATATCCCCTGGATGTGGGATTACTGGTCTGATAGGATACTGCGGTTCAGCACCAATAGGTCTCTCATCCACCCGTCTGACTCCAGGTGTCTTGTTCAGCACGTGCTCCATGGTCTCCGGCTGCTGGAGCTGGCTTAAATCATAATCCTGTGACAAATGGAAAGGCACAGCATGAAACCAAGAGCTTTTCCTTCAGATCATCTACTTGCCCAATGTACAAACAAGTCGAAGGGTCTAATCCTATTTCAGCTGAAGTTCGATGGCAAATCTTATCCCCGGCTATGGAGCGCCTCTATCTAAATTACAGATGAACCTGACCTCTGAATAGCTCGTACAATTGACCTCCTAAGACTGTATCTTAAAGCAGAAGTTAAATCAAATATTTAAATACTCTCTGAATATTTTACATGGTGTCTAAACCTTTGGGATAAAAAAATGGCTTCAGTTTGCGTGTGCACAGATACGTGCATCATTTTTTGATGAAATACATAATATAATGTAAAGACACAGTGTTGGTAGACATATTATTGCAATTACATTTGTACAGAAGTAAAAACATTAAAATGTGTATTGCATTTATGCATGTAGGCCTTTCAAAGTAATTATGTTCTTTCTGCTTGTGAAAAATCCCAACAGACTAGGTTTCTATCACGGAATGAGAACCAGGTAATATTTCATTAAAAATGCATTCATGTAGGTAATGGTGTTTTGCTGCTCTTACTTTGCTGTTATTTTTAATGAATCCTTTCTAAAATATTTAAGCCTATAGTGTAGTTGCCTGAAAGCAGATACTTCAGCTACTTTGAATGCTTATAACAGTACTTTGTTCTACCGGTAAAACTATTCCTGTGCTCAGATGGGGATGACTGGATCTCCAGGAGCAATATTTATAAATAACTTGTCAGCGACAAGAAAAAAAGAAATGCTAATTGCAAGGATTTTTCCACTGAATATGAACGTCTCAAGTTTTGGGCAAAGTCCCTGCCCGGGCTCCCCGCGGTGGCTCTCGCCAGTCACCCACTCGCCACCGGGTGCCACCGGGACCCCCCCGGCAGGACGTGCCGTGGTGGGGCCGTCTGTTCCCAACCACTGACCCTGGCACTCCCTGCCACCCCTGTGCCCACAGGGCCCCCGCACAGACCCATCACCCACGCAGCCCATTTAAGCCAGCAAGAATAAAGCCATTCGACGAAGAAGAGTCACGTAATTTGCGTGAACATCATATCTGAGAGCGTCGTGGGCTCTTGGCTCGTGTGAGGTAGGAATAAAAAACCAGCGACTTAAACACGAGAGACAAAACTCTGCTATTTCAGCTGAGGAAATACATCCGTAGCAGAAGGATGGCAGGTCCCAGGACTGCAGGCCAGCAAGTTCTCGTGCAGCATCAGCGTCGGCGTCTGTAAGAAGCAGCCAGCGCAGAAAAGCTGACACGTTCAGGCAGAGCGTGGCTTAGGGCTCTGCCACCACGCGAAGCTTTGCCACCCTGCGCTTCGCGGGGAAAAAGAAAATCCCCAAATCTATTTAGACATTTCTCACAAACTACATCCAGAGATTAAAAGAAATTAAAAGGCACATTAGGGAGGATTAAGTAAACGCAGGGAAAGCCCACAGAAGCTCTAGGCTGAAGCAAGCCAGGGCCAGCACCTGCAGCCACAGCTCTGGGGAGGGCGGTGGCTGCCACCTGGGTCTGCTAACGTCTCTGATGGGGAATGGGAAAATACACCATTTTAACGACTCAAGTAACAGAAATATTATTTGAAGATGAGTGTCGATGGATTGATTTATAGTCTCTCCCCAGGAAGCGGGCCTACGATAGCAAAATCCATGTAGCACCGACCTCCCAGCACAGGAGAGTGTCCCAGTGACAGGCTGGACCTAGGCTGGCTCTCACCGATGGCCACACCACACCAGGGGAGCCAATAAAGCTGCCTGGGCATAAACAAGGGCAAACACAACCCTGTGCAAGTACTTTAGCGAAAATAATGTGGTTTCTGCCTTTTTGAGAATGCAGATTGCACGGCTGCTCCTCAGCCATGACCTGCAGGCTCTTCTCACCTGGTCTTCCTCTCCACCTCCCTCTTCGTCATACTTCAGGATATTGTCCCTGACGTCGTCCTCGGGGTCGATGAGGAGCTGCTTGGTATGGCGCTCCTTCTCCCGGCGTTTCATCCACACCACGAAGAGCAGAACCATGGCTGTAATGGAGAAGCAGCGGGGTCAGCCGGGACCTCACGCGGCGCGAGGCCAAGCTGCGTGTGTTGGAGCACGGTGGCGCGTCCTGCCACCTCACCAGCCCGCTTCTGCTGTGGAGAACCTCACCGGCTGCTAGCAAGAGGAATAAAATTTAATCCTATTGCATGTTCTAATTTATAAGGGAGAGATCAGTGAGAGCTGTAAATACTGTGACAGGCCCCCACTACAAACGTTTCTTTAAGATCCATCAAGAACGCTGATTGAGCTGATGTTTATCAGAAGCCAAACACACAATCAAAGGAAAAGCAAACGGAGAGTGTGAAAACTGACACTTTCTGAAAATATTTGATCTAAATCCTGAATTTTCAGGATTTAGAGTTTCACCTTTATTTTATGCAAGGGCAGAAAGGCGGAGGAAAGAGAGCTGCCGAGGTGCTGAGAAGCAAATTGTGTTCCACCAGCGGGACAGGGCGATGCCCGTTGGGGAGCCCTGGCCATGGCTGTCGCTGTGCTGTCATCTGCAGTACGTCACGCAAGACTGGTTTGGGCAGGGTGGGTAATACTGGTTTGTGTAATCTGATTTGGGCTCACTTAGACTCTTTTTAGGTGAGGGAGGGAGGCTTTCTGGACTTGCGGGATCACATTAGCCAGGACATCAGCGTATGCATTCGGCCATGGAATCGCAAAGCAGATCTAAGATCATGTGAAATCCTTTCAGAGAGCAGGGCTCGCTTTGCAGAACAAGGGAGAGCAAATCCGGCAGCACTCAGCCAACTCCTCAGGCATCAGCAGCTCCGTGCCAGGCCCTGGCTAATCTCAGTTCGGTAACAGAGAGAGATGAACCGAATCATGAGAATTTTCCCCCACTTAACTTTACCCAAAGGGAACGCTGGCTCCCTGCTCCACAACCTCCTCCTTCACAGGGCCACCCACCTCCCAGAGGCCGTGCTCCCTGTGACTTCCTGCAGGGAAGTCGCTCTGGGAGATTAAGTCTCCACTAACATAAGGCAACCAGATCTTGTATTCTTCAAGAACCTGTTAATACGTTAGTTTTCACTCTCATACTTAGTAGCTGCAAATAACGCCATCAAAAATGAGAGCAAGCCTGGGCAGCTGATGCAGTCACACCTCCCCGTGTCTCCTCTCCCTCCGCTCCCCACGCGAGCCGCACACGCAGCTGTGACGGTGGCAATCTGCAGGAGATGGGAGAGATGGATGGACAGTGGAGGTGGCAACGTGTGGCTCAGGTTCATATCACTCAGGTCAACCCTTGACCGTGCCAAAAGAATGCAGGATGTAAGATCCCAACCTCTCTTTGCGTTTTTTAGCTGCATAAGGAGAACAAGCAACCAGGTTTTCTTTCCCTTTGCAGAGCCGTGGCGTTGCTTCCCCGCGGGCAAGGATGGAGAAGAGACGGGCCCTGGGGACACGGGTGAGCGGCTGGGCTGCAGCCCCACTGCCTGGGGAGGGGGTTTGGAGGATCCGAGTTTTTCCTCCCAGCACCGAAGTGTTTCTACCCAACAGGAGCTCAGTGAAGTGAGGCGAAGAGGACTGGACAGCTAATTACTGCCATTGTGTACCAACTGGCTGCCATCCCTGCCTGCCAGCGAACAGAATTGTTTTCAAATAGTTCAGCATTTCTTTAATGCTTATCCTCGATCTATTCAAGAGAGAAAAAAGGAAAAAAAATGTAACTCTTATCTGCAATATAAAACCTCAGCTATTTAGCAGGCTATTGAAGTCCTTTTCTCGTTGTTCCTTTTCAAGTCTCTCACAACAAGATACCTGCCTAGTCCACAAAGACAATATTATAATGGTTACCAGGGTTTATCTTTTTCTTTCCTTCTGGTTTTTTTTTTTTTTTTTTTTTTTAAATGCTACTTTTTCATGCACTTGTGGAAAAAACTGTGCCATTAATGCCTTTACAGCTACCTTGGAAAAAAAAAGAGACCTTCAAAGTGTCAATAGTGGATGTAGTGCACTCTCCTTCCTTTTATTCACTCTGCAGAATGGGAAGTGCTATTACTGCCGTTAGACCCATTTTCACTCTGCATGTAGTTTTGCTTGAAATCTATTGTCTTCACCCTTCACAATTTTTTATTGCACGGCTCTTCTAAATGTGTTATTTGCGCAGCCGATACGTCAGGTATCGGGAAGAAGAAAAAACCTTTGAGTGAAGGTAAAGCCAGAAACTTCCTTCACCTGAGCCACTTCACATCTGTCCCCTTGCTGCCTCTTCCTTTTAAAGCCATCCAACTTTGACCTGCTGACTTTAAAATGGACAAACAGCACAAAAGAACCCTGCATCTGCCTTATTCTGGGCTATTGTTCAGAGGTCACGACACAAAACAGATAGAAAGGAGGCAAAACACTGGAAGGATGTAACTGGGAAACCGTTCATCGCAAATTACATTTTTCATCACTGCTACAGTGCTTTGCAGCTCTCGAAGATAAAAAAAAAAGTCAATTAGAATTACAATGAATGTAAAAATAAGCTTTTGTAATAAAAACCATAATTTAAAATGGGATAATGTATCTGAAAATGAAAGGAGGAATCTCTTAAATCAAATGTCCTTCAGCTGAAGTTAATTTCAGTCAATAGGATTTTCAACTGTTTAAATCATATTTTAGCAGTGGATTTATACCAGAGCAGCAAAAAGGAGTCCCGTGTTTTATCCCCTCTGTGGCTTCCAGCGCCAGTTTTTTGCCCACCGTTGGCCTCCCTGCCCCAGGGCACCGACCGCGCGGGACTGACGGACACCGCGGCGTCTGCTGGGCGCGTGACTGTGCCACTTCCCAACCGGCGCCCTGGCCCGGGGGAGCAGCAGAAAGCACCTCGCTACGGGGACAGGCACCGGGCACGGCGGCTGGGCTGGGGATGCTTCCACCGGCTCAGAGGGGCTGGATGAGGAGCGGGGACTGCGGGGCCACAAACACCCCGTTCTCCTGCTCGCTCCCCAGACGGATCTGGTAAATCAATTATACAACAATCTATTCCCATCGCTGGCCCAGGAGGATGGATGTTTGCCCAGAGATGACCCATTCTCTTAATGTACCATGTCATATCCACATTAGGTGACATTTGTAGCATATGTTGCTCTGTCTGCTCTCTGTTTAAACACATTGGGGGTAAATATTAAATGTGATTTAGCACCATAACTCCCATTAGCTTTAATGGGAGCCCCACGGTTTCATCCTGCGTTTCTTGATGAATATTTACCTCATTGTTCATTTCAGCGCTCATTTTTATCTATTCCTACTGTGCCAACTCCTGCTTGAAGTTATAATGGTGTCATTTTTATTTTTAAGTGTGTGCACACATGGTTTTTGGTAATGCTCATGAAAGCCCAAGACTAACAGCGTTGCTGGGCAAAGGGGATGGCTTTGCTTCGAGCAAAGGGCTGGCCAGCCCTTCTCTGTGACGCCCCTCCAGTGCCCCAGTGCTCCGGACAAACTGGGGATCCTTCCCCTAAACACACTCACAGGCGACCACGATCCTCCAATCTGTTGTCATTTTACAAGAAATGGGAATAACTACCATTCTTCTTTTGCTGGGAACAACCGGAAAACTACAGCTATGCACTGGCTCTGCCAGGGACTAGCCAGACTTTTGTAACCAGTGCATCTGCTACTGGGAACCAGTATATCCACAGCCAGCCAGGAACCTGAGAGCTATGGAGGAGTTTGCCACAGGATTTTGGACAAGTCCTTCAACTTTTTCCTGATAAATGTGGAGAATCGTATCGCACTCACTACCTACAAGACATTGTCAGGTGTCACGATGTTTGTAAAGCTACTGGAAGCCTTGGAAAGAAAAGTCCGATGTGTGTGGAGTGTGCTCCAGCTCTTTTCAGCGATGGAGGTTCGAATGCAGATGTGTGAACCACCCCCTGCAGCCCCAAGCTCACGGCTCTGTCCTTTGCATGGCTCTTGCAAAACACCACGTATAGGAATGGGACAACAGGGAACGGGATGGGCAACATGACATCTCCCAGCAGGGTCAGCCCCTGCGGTACTTACTCAGTAAAATGATGATGCAGATCAGGATGGCGATGATGGCGCCCGTGCCCAGCCCCGCGGCAGCCACCGCCCCGATGGTGGTGCAGTCGCCGTTCTCGTCGCACGGGCACACCTTCACTTTGATGACCGATGTGTTGTACAAGGGGGGGTTTCCTGAGTCCGTCACGATGATCGGCACATCATACACACCCGCTTCCAGGTACATGATTCGTAAACTAAGCTGGGCGTAATCGCCTGGGGAGACCGAGACAGACAGACGGATGACAGACACGGGCAGAGCCTCGCAGCCACACTTGTACAGACGGGGCTCCTCTGCTAGAGTGGTCTCCTGAGTCCCGAAGGGGCTATCGACACCACACCTGGGCAGGACGGCTTCACACTTCTGCCCTAACAGTCTGGTCAACAATCAGCTTGTTTTTTGCAAAATACTGTGTTTTTTCACTGCTGCACTAACCTACTTTGACACCGTTTGCAAATCCAGTTGCATGCGTTTAAAATGGCGTGAAATGCAAATACTGAAGCATGGACGATTCTCCCTGGGTCTGGGCTGCCCCTGCCCAGGCTCTCCGCTTGCCCACTCTCCCATCCCAGGATTTTTGGGAAGCTCATCGGCCATCGACGACATTCTCGGCCAGGTAATCCCTGTGTTCCCTTCCATTGTGACACAAGAGCTGTGGGACCGAGCCCTGAGCTGCCAGGGCACAAGGCACAGCCCCTGGCCCGGCAGAAGGTGCCCGACCTCAGCAAGAGGGACCAGCTTTGAAGCCCAAACCAGCCCATGGCTCCATGATATTTTCCATCCTCTGCTGAAGCTACCGATAAGAGGAGCGATTAGGGCCATTTGTGGTTGCATGCTGCAATATAAAAATCCTTCACATACTGGTAATCTTCACACTTACCTAGCCCTCCTGGTTCCATGGTAAATTAAAAGGCTGCCTTTATGCAATTATGGTCAGAGAAATGAACATTGATCCTGATTGTGGCTTATGACAATTACACTGGAACATAAGGAAGACTGATAATAGCTTTTTTCCCCTTGGCCATTATGGATGATTTATACTCTGTTCACTACTGATAACTGTTCATAATTATGAACTGCACTAAAAAAAGCCAAGTGCCAAGGCTCTTAGAGTTATGCTGCAGGTCTGATACAAATCATTTCTGATTAACTATCTTGTCTATAATGTCAGCCATAATGTGCTTTAAAAAATAAAAATCAGATAAAAAAGTAGGAAAGTTTGGAAGTTTGAAGCCGCACGTGGCCTCATTAGTGAATCAGAGTCCAAATGTCCTCAGGATTGCCTGCCCCATTTACCATTCAGCCGTGTTATGGTCCAGTTCTTCCTCACCGCAGATGGCACACTTGGCAGCTCGAAGACAAAGGGCCCGACGTTTGGATCGATGTCAGCATCCGCGGCTGTTATGTTGATGACATTCAGGTTTGGCTTTTCACAGATCTGTGCCTCCTTTGGCAGGAGCTCAGGAGCATTATCGTTGATGTCGATTAGGTAGATCTGCAGAGTGCCAGTGCCGCTCGCAGGGGGTATACCTGCACGGGAGAGGCAGAGCCGAACACGGACCGATGACCATCACTCGGGAAGCAGTGGGAATGACAACACCATGGACCAGCCCCCTCTCTGCCTTCCAATAAACCAGGGTTTTCACCCTCCCTCCTTGGACCTTATTAGGGACATACTGCACTTTCATGGTCCCTTGCTTTAAGAGGTATTATTAAAACTTCCCCAAGCCTCCCGATGTTGCTGGTTTTTGCTCCTGCAGAACGTGGAGGTTCAATTCTGCCGATTTGTAGCCTACAGCGATGCCCTTAGTCAAACTCTAAAAATACAAGGAGGTGATGCCAAGCTGCTAGTGCAAATTTTGGTAACGGCCGCTTTGAAGAGGAAAACCCATTAGGAAGATAGCTAACAAGAGGAAGAAGAGGACTTAGAGGGGAAAAAAAAAGCAAGTAGAGTTATCCGTTGGTCAGCATTTACTGTAGCACTTGCTACAGTTTTTCGATTTGCGGACTATTACACTGCTTCAAAGAAAGCCCAACTCTCCAGTCTGTAGTGGGAAAGGTCCTTGCTCAAAGCCTACGGCATGAGCTAACCAGCACCGAACACGGTGGGTGATGCTCCTAACCCACGGCAGCAGCTGTATGTTCCCACAGACAGCTCCTCATCCTCTCGACATTTGTCCCAGCCAGCAGGGATGCTGCAGCACAGCAGCCTTGGTCCTCCAGCCCCTCACTGAGGAAGAGCCACATTTGCCTGACTGATGACCACTTACACAAAGTAATACCTGCCCTGGCACGACAGAACAGCCTTCCCAGAAACGGCGCAGTATTTTTAATTTCTCTCCCCAGACATATGTCTGGCAGCTGCACGTTGGCCTGCCCACCGTCTCCCTTCTCAGGCAGCATTACTTCAGCAATACATTATTAAGTTTGTATTTTCAGTCCTGGCTCTTGCTCCCAGTGCTGGATATAAAGCTACACAAACCACTTCCCCACTAGGCTTTCAAACATTGCTTCTGCTTCCACAGACATTCCTTCCTACATTCCTTTCTCGTTTCTGCTCCATTTTTCAAGGGAGCCTTGAAAACTCCGAAGGAGCCCTGAAAATCCTTCTTTCATGGTTCCTAGACAAGCTCTTCAATCATTGATCTCATCCTTTCATCTAGTAAGCATGGGGTAGGTCTCCCTCTAAAACAATGTCTTTGATCAGCCTTGAAAGTCTCTGGAGAGACAGGCAGCCCGTCAGGATACTGGGGCTGAACATGAAAACTGACTTTCGGGACCAAGCAAAGTGATTTCACTGTATTCACGTTACCCAGAATATCTTCTGGGACGAACGCAAGACCCACACTCTAACCTCGAGACAGACTGAACACAAACTAGCAGTCCTGAGAGGCACGTGGCTGAAATAACCTGCAATTGCCGCAGGTACAAAGGCGGTTTTGTAGGGCTATCAGGTACTGCTGGGCTCCGGTTCCTGGTCTTTTTGGTTCTTTGTGCTCCTGAGTGCAGTTCTGGGGCAGTCTCAGGAGAGATGAAAAGTAAACTATTTTTTAAATGTCTAAGTGCTACAAACCATGGAATATTTCAAATTATTTCAGCTGTCTTATGAGGTGAGACCAAGGATAGAGCAGGAATTGATGTACTGCAAGGGATCCTTGGACTTTATGCTCAAGAGATGAGGATGACCAGAGCACCACTGACTCCACTGGAGAAGCTGACAGTATTTCAAAAGAAAGAGAAATATATAACTGCTACATCTACATTTAACTGTTGCATTCCCCATCATTGCCTTTTTCATTGTGCCATTGTCGGCACTCCTGGAGCAAGGTACAAGCCAACTGGCTTTCATGTTCAGCAGCAGGAGTTCAGCTTTCATGTTCAGCTGCCAGCACGAGTCACTCCCAGCCTGCTCATGCAAAAATTTCTGAGGAACATGGGCCACTACCCTGACAAATCATGGCAGAAATGAAGTAAACTGCGCCTGTGGCTAACCAGCATCTTCTTGTCACCATGTGCCTGCAGAAAAGCAGGAACCTGCGTGCAGGGTCACTAATGCAGCCTGGTTTCCTACAGGATTGGGCCCCAAAGGTGAGTTCCCATGGGGGGCTCTGGTATCGAGGAAGGGGCAGGACCCTGCTTCCTTCAGTTACGGAGTCTCTCGCCCCTCCTTGGCTCCCCGTTTTATGAAACCTGTCGGAACGTGATATATTTGAGTTCTCAGCTTCCCCGTGAGATTGGCTGAAACCGGCTGAAGGGTTCAAACACCGCCAGGCTCCACACTTGTGTAGACACGGTGTGATCCAAGGGCCTCTCTCTCCTGGAAAACCAGGCTAAAAATACGCTGTTAATTAGGATTCCCCTTTTTGCCTCCTTACATTGCAGCCAAGACTTTTCTTAAAGTGAGCATCTCTGCATTAGCGCAGGGAGAGAAAGGGAGCATGTCCAAGGAGTATTTGGCTGAACTTCTTCTTTATCTTATACCGAAAACAACGAAAAGAACATCAAGGAAACAAGATGCTGCTGCTTCTTCAAGAAAGAAACAAAATCCCCACCAAAACGCCTGACCCAAAGCCTTTCTTTGATGAGTATGTGATGCCAGAGAACCTGGAACTTGGGAGAAAAAGTGGAACGAGTCTATTAGCCTAGATGAAACTTTAGCTGTTATCCTAAGCACTCCAGACAGAATTTTAAATAAGGTGTTGCTTTATGTGCATTTTAATGGCTGCAATATACCGGTGATAAATTAATTTTTCAGAATAGAGCGATTTATCTAGGTCCTCACTTTCTGAGCTGCTGAATGATGGATGTGGAGGCGCTGATGCACTGCAGCATCAGCACCGAAGCCAAGGAAAGGGGGTAACTCCGAATCGTGTCGCACCAAGTGCCCGGGATTTGCAAGGTCAGATGGTGGGATTAGTTTGATGGGTTCAAGCTCTACCACTGCTTTTGTGAATAGCCTCGGCCAACTCATTTGACCTGTTTTGCCCTCCGTCTCTTGCAGATGAATGCTGCTACATCCCCTTGAGACTATTTTGGATTTCACTGCCCTGGCTGTCTTCACAGCGGGGAAGCTTAGGATGGGGCTGTGGTACCACACCAGTCCTACCACTGATGGCACCAAGAAGGGGCAAAATTTGCTTCTTGGTACTGCTGCTCTGCGTTGAAACTCTTCCCTGAGTTTGCCCTGCCCCAGGGACCCAGGATGCAATGGCTGAAGTGAAGCCTGAAACCCCAGAGGGAGCAAATTTTCAGTAGCCCCACAAGCACCACCGCATCTGCTCATAATGGACGTGGCACCCTGCAGCCTGAGGGACGACAAGAGCTAACACAAACACTGTCCTGAAAGCACCTACAGAGTATGAGCAATATACTCAGGTGCTCGCAGCCAAGACTAGAGTTAACTTTGCTGCTGAAGCATGGCTCTGGCTTGACGTGAGCGCTCAGCACCCTGCATGGGGAGGGTGGGAGAGGGCGAGAAAGGCCCTCTCCTTGCCCAGGGAAGCTACTGAGAAATACCAGCATGGCTGCATTTAGGTATGGTTAGCAAAAAAGTCATCATCTCCTCCTGATCAGAACGAGGAAGAGAAATCCAGGGCAGCAGCAATGGACCGCCTGGCCTCGAGTGAGGCCAGTCCTGAGGTTCATAGTGCTAATTTGACCAGAAGCCCCGTGTGATCTTTAACGAGTAGAGAAGAGCAAGCCTTAACAGGGCTTCTCTGCGAGAAGATCTGTACTGGCCTCAGCGACTTTGATAATAAAGTACACCAGCATCCAGAGGCTCTGATGATGGCTGGGCATTTCAGAAATGGAAGCAGAGAGAGAGAGATCAGCTCCGATGACAGACAGACAAGACACCTCTCATGAAATCCACAGCAGTTCAATGGATTGGCTTATTTTTAATACCCACCTGCCATCCCCTACAATTATTTCTGGTTTCCTGCTGGAAGGCTTCCTGAATGCTCTGATCAGTGCCTTTGGGATGATTACCAGGACCGGTGTGCTCGGCAGCCCTTGGAGAGCACATCCCTTTGGTAGTTTTTTAAGTTCAGGTTACACCGCTACACTGAACTCCCCAAATCGATTTTCCATTTGCCCTCCCTTTCCCTTAATAACGCTCCCCGTATACTGTGCACATTTAATTTACTCCAGCAATTTCCCATCCCACTTTCACATTTTTGACCATAAAAACCTGAGAAAAAGATAACTTATACTGACAACTCTGTCAGGGCATCATTTCTCTTAATGCATCACATTAGAGTCTTATTGAAGCATGAACAATGTGAAGCCTGGGCTCACCGTTGTCAGCCGCCAAGAATGTGGCCTCGTAGACATTATTCTTAATGTAGTCTGACTCTCGATCAAGGACAGCAGCAGTAGTGATCTGACCATTTGTGGCATTAATGTTCAGCCAGTTTGCAGGATCTGACAGCTTAGAGTATCTACAGAGAAAGGAAATAAATACATGGCAGTCTTTCCACTGACAAATCCTTAATATTGCTTGAAATAAGGTTTTTCTGGACTCCTGACCCATGATTCAAAGGACCTTTAGATAACTAGTTTTGTTGACAAACAAAACGCTAATTGAGTATCTGTTTTTTGACCTCTACAATTAGTCAATTTTTCTATTTCCTTCATTTTAAAGGTTTTTCTTTCCACTTACGTACCGGCTCCCTGATGCTGGGAGTGGACATAGCCTGAGGTCTCTGCAGCCGAGGAAACCGGGGTCTGCAATGACCACTGCACTCGTATGCCTGAATGAGAGGATGGATTCCTGCTCTCTCCTCTTAACATTGCCTTTCCTAACATAGCTCTTTCTCTAAAGCGACGAATATTCCTGTTTTCCGCCCAGTTTGGAAATACCACATTGGAAGAATGGCGATTTTCGGGCCACTCTTTTGTGTCAGAATTGTATCTTCCTCAGCAATTGCCTTGGGGACTCTGTAACGGGAACTCACTGCTGTATTAAGGCGTGGACCCAAGGGTGAAGCCGTTTCAGATCTGCTCTCCTGTAACATTTTTATACGTTCCTGAAAGAGCCGGTGAGATGACGGTATGTATGTGGGATGTTCAGAGAGAGCAGTGACAAGGGGGTCCCCCTGGCAGTCCCCTGCGTGCCCTGGGCTGGGCTGGGAGGACCCAGCGCCAGACCCCCGTCCCAGCTACTCAGTCAACTCGCAGCCCAAGTCTGTTCATGTCCTACGCAACCAGCTATCAACACGGCTTGTTTTGGGCACTTTTTCCGTGTTCTTCAGATTATCATGTTCTGTTGAAAACCTGCTTGCTTTCTTGGTTTTATTTTACTTGTTGCTTTTGATTTCTACCTCTCAGTTCCGTACATTTGGAGTTCAGATGGACCCTTATTACTTAAACTGGAACTAAAACTAAACGGCCAAACTATAAATTACTGAAATAAGCAAACAAAAGCTGAGCCTATTTCATTGGCAACTCAGACCTGCTGATAGTTTTATGTAATTTTTTTGCAGTTATATATGCAGGCAGGAGAACTTCTGGCTTCTGGTGAATATTCCTTTTCAGAAATGGGCTGTTTGAAGCTGAAACTCAAAGTGAAACTTCAGCTGCGTCAATCCATGTGAGCAGGAAAGCAACACACAGCTGCACAAGCCCCTGCCAAAGGAAAAAATTACATTTCATGGAGCTAGACTCTTTGGGATGTTTTCATTTCTTCTAATATCACTGCTGTGAGTCTCCTGCCCTTTCTCTGCTAAATGACCAGGGATCCAGTTTCAAAGCTGGCTTTGTGAACGTGTCTGTGGCTAATGAGGATAACTTGAGGTGTGACATTGGCCATGCCAAGCTGTGCCTACTGGAGATGCTCCTGCTTCCTTATCTCCTGTTTGTAAAAACTCTATTTCATCAAAGACTATTTAGAGAGAGCCTGAAAGCTGTAGCAAGGCTCTAGCAGCTGGATCAGCTCTCTGAAGCGCTTATCATGGATCTGTAGGCTCAGCTTTTTGGGTATCTTTTTTCTAACTCACCAGTGCCAACTGTGAAGAAAAACCAAAATATCCTTTGCATGGCTCACAACGGCAGGACCCCAACAACGCCCCACTGCAAAAGCCTTGGCCTTGGGCAGTCCTGACGAAAACGGGCAAAGAGAGATTGTACCCGGGTTTGGAAACTAAGTGCTGGTGGATACACAAAATGCGTGTCCTGGAAGCCCTGGGAAAAAACCAACTCAAGGAATCGTCTGTTCATATTCACAGAGAGTCTTACAGGACCCTGCACGTGCACGGCGCGATGGCAGGAACGGCTCAGCAGCGCCGGTGCCTCTCCCAGAAACGGCGGACGCTCGTTTGGGTTACAGATCATCCACCTCCGGCTTCGAGGGAGCATTCCGTCAGAAATGAGCCGTTCTGCCCTCTGAAAACCAGCCTTCGTACAGACGTCAGGGAAATAAAGGCCCTTCAAAGGCCAATGTTTCAAAAAGAATGTAAGAAAAACTGGCTTGTTAGTTAGGATGGTCCCTCTCCTCGAACGTCGCAATACCTGCCTAAAGACAACAAGCTGAGGCAGAGAATAAACTATCATTTTCTAGACCAGACAGCTCTGTGCCAGGCAAAATATTTCAAACTCTTTCTGACACGAAATGTCACAACTGATGCAAGTTTAAGCGGCCTCGGCTGTGATCACGTCAGACACTCGGGTTTTGCCAAAAATACCGCGCTCTCCTTACAGACTGGGAGTAAAAAAGAAACAAACTTTTGCGGTTGTAGAGGTATCCAAGAGCAGGAAACGCATTTCCCGTCTGCGCAGACGGAGGCTGAAATACTTGCGAAAGGTGTCACAAGGACTCTCATTTTCACACACACTTCCCTGCCAATGTATTTCCCGGTGGGAAGGCGTGCGAGTCAGGGTCCTGCACCAGGGCTTCAGCCCCCGTCTGCCCAGGTGGCACAAAACACAGCGAGTGACAGGCTCCCGCTCGCAGCATGGACTAAACCCCATCTTAAACTGACTTCCAGAAGGCTAAAATTCCGCCAGCTGAATCCATTCGTAGGGAAAGCGGCTAACGGAGAGGTGGTGTTTGGCAGTTGGTCTGAAGGGAAAGGGAAGGTCGGAACAAACCTCGCTGACTGCAGAGCAGGCAAGGGCCGCTGGGGTGCTTCGTACCCACCGGCGTTAGGCAGCTAAGGACCAAGTGCCAATGGCATGGGAATGGGCGTTTGACTGCTCGGGCAATATTTAAGTGTACCACATCTTAAAAGCCTGTTCAGCAGCTGTCGTGACCAAGCGAGCCTTGCTCTGACCAGGCTGCCAGCTCCTCTCGCACTCTGCTTTTTAAGCCAGGTTGAACCTAAATCCTCTGGCAACAACACAAGACGTGATTAAAAATCCCAGTCATTCCCTTTGGAAATCTAGCCCTTCCTGTGCCTGTTTCCCCCCTGCAAAACAGAAATAACAAAGCTGCCTTTTTCTAAACCTCTGTGTTTATAAAGTGCACGAACAACTTAGGTCAAAGCATCCCTGACAAGGCAGAGACAAAGCACTTAGTACACTGCAGCCCTGACCTCTGTCTTTGAACCGACGCAGGGACCCCTCGCTATCGACCGCTTGTGTTTGGAGCTGTGAACTGCCCTTTGCTCTGCCTGCCCCCCGCACCCAGCCGTGCAGAGCCTGCCTTACCTGGAGCGGGGAGGATGGCGAGTTCACTCGCAGCGTGCTCTGCAGGCACTCGACTGGGGGTGCCAGTCCCTGCCAAGCGTTTTACTCGCATCACAACAGTTAGTTTGTGAATTAGCTTTCAGCTGCTTTGCTCCCCAGACTGGAGCCGAAATCCCGCGCCCGTACAGGAGCTCACTTGCCTGCCTGGTCTCCCACCTTACTGCCTGCTGCATGAAGCGGTCGGGATCCACCGCTGAGAACGTTGTCAGGACTGTCCCCGTAGGCACCCCTTCCTCCAGCCTGATTAACTTGTGGTTCGTGGGGAAATACGGTGCTTCGTTGACGTCTGTGACTGAAATGGTGACTCCTGCTGTCGACTGGAAGGACATCTGGATGCCACTGGCCAGGGGAGCTTGGTTTGATACCATCACTGTCAGCATGAAGGCTCTGTTCATCTCGTAATCGACTGCCTAAAACAAACAAACGAGCAAGTGTAGAGCCAAGCAGAGAATAAACTCTACCTTCTGTCTGAAAGCTGCAAGACTGAGAAGGCAGATGATTTCAAAGTCATTGCCTCATCTTGTTTCCCCCTGAGCCCAGTTCTTTAGGAGCTGTAAACCCAGACCAGCTTCCATCCAGTGGAGGATTTGGCCTTCCACTATTTGGAAGGTCAAATAGTTAAAAGACCCCACAAGGTAAAAATTGCAAACAGCAGGGAGGTTTTGCCCTGTGTTTTGTTCCAATGAGAAGCAGTTTCCAAAGAAGAACCTGCCTGTGTTAGCTGAGCACTGAGTGAACCCACCATGGGCTGCTCTAAATGCACCGGGTGGAGCGTGTTCAGGGGCCCTGGACGGGTTCTTCACAGCGCCAACGGCATTTAACGCTGCAGCCTAAGAGCCAGGACAGTCTGTGTGGGCTCACGAGCCTGACGTGCTCTTCCTTTTCCCTCCGGAGTGAGTTTATAAGCAAAGGTGGAGCCGCAAGGACCAACGCCTGGATCCTGCTCCTCAGATGGTGCTTCCATGGGGACCTCTCCTGCTCTTGCACGATGCCTCAAGATCTCCCGAGGGTGCCCGCACGCTGCCACGGGTGCGTTATGCTGATGGGTGGCCACAGACGTCTCTTCAGCACGCACAGAGAGACGGTGTGGCTGAGGAGCCAGGAGAAGTGAAAAGCCTCTGCTGGCACAACTGACTGAGCCGCAGTATAATAATAATTTCTAAACCATCCCACTAATTATTATGAGGGAAGTCACTAATCATCTGCCAGGGAGGCTTGAGTTATGCAGGATCACACCTCTGCTTGTTAAAAAATGCTTTGCTGTAATTTATGAATTTAGAAGCGTAACCATTCTCCCTAATACCTTCTCCAGCGCTGAGTCTGCAAAGCCTACGCTCCCGGTGTAAACCGCCACCACTACGCTGGCTTCGGCACAGCCCTACTGATTTACATCAGCAAGATCTGGCTGCCATGCTCTGTTTAAACCCCGGTATTGTCAGGGGAGAAATCAAATCATAGGAGGCTACACGAGAGAAACAAATTTCGGGGGCAAGAGGTAAAACAGTGGAATCTCTATTCGATTGAAGTGCAAATGCTCCTATTGCTAAATGGTTTCCTGACAGGCAGGGCCAACATTTAATAAATAAAAGGAAGCATAAAGATTCCCAGTACACCCACCAGCCCTGACTCACGGACTTGTACCGCATTCATAAAAGACGCGTGACTTTGAAACAATTTGATTAACGCATTGCCTCCATTTCTTTTCACACTCCTCTAATTTACATTCCTCCAGGCTTCATTTTTTTTTGGTGCCGGCCTGTTGGCCGACCTTGCCCACAGCCAGTCTGCAACCCCCCGCAGGGGCTCAGACGCAGCCCGGGGGGCCGATCTGAGCAGCCCCAGGGGGACCAATGTGGGGAACCGTTGGGGTCCTGCCCGATGACGCTGAGTACACGCTGACCACACCAATATCTGCGAGGATGTGGCCTAATCCAACGGAGTGGGTTTTTTCCCCCCCAAAACGTAGAGGGGCTCACTCAGCTTCTCTCCCTCTCTTCCCTCTCTTCTGGGAGCAACAAACCCCGGGGTGCAGAACAGCAGGGGAGGGAGCGGGGCTGGGCTGGGATCGCCCAGTGACGCCCATCCACAGCCCGTCCTGGTGGCATCAGTGCCATGTGCTGGCACACGGTGGCACGGTGACCACCGCGCTTCAGTCTGCGAGAGACAATCTGCCTCCTTTTCTTCTGTGCTCATCTTAATTCCAGTTTACGTGTTTTCTTGGAAAAAAAAAGGTAAAATCAAGAGCCTGCATCTTCACGGCAGTGCTTGTGCTATCGTCCCTGGTGGGACCGGAGCCCCTGGCAGCCAGACACAGTCCAGTCCTAAGCAGAACTTCTCTCACACCATAATAAGCAATTTCTACCAGGACAGTTCACACTTTTGCTCCCTAAACTGCCTCCCCGTGAGGATAACGGTGCGCAGAGCACACCGTGTTCTTCACAGGGCACCAACCCCTGCCACCTCCACGCATCTCGCTGAAACGCTGCACGTTGGTCAGGCCAACAGCAGGAGCAAAGCCACCCGGAGCCGCTGCATCTGGGACAAGCAGGTGCTGGACCGTCGCCTGCTTTTTAATTTCACCTCCAAGAAGCACATGACATGAAATTAAAAAGTAGCACCTTTGCAGATACCCCTTGTTGGACGTTCGGTGTCTGATATGGCACAAACACCCCCCTGGGGATGCTGCCCCTTCTCCTCCGAGCTGGATGCAGCAGAGTGGAGCCCGGGGCCTGCCACGCGTCCTCCTTTTCTCAAGGTACTTTTAACTGCAGTGAACAAATTTGCCTTATGTTATTATTGAGGCAAATAATAACTGAAGCTTTGTAAGCATCTCCATTATAAATTCACAGCTCTGATCCATGCCGAGTTTATAATAACGATTTACTTAGCCGCCTGCCAGAGGGCAGCCACTGCCGCTCGTGGAGATTGTCTTCAGACTCTGTGGTGTCTCAGCTGAGTGGGAAGTTTCTCTCTCCCCTTGATCAAGGCTTTCTTTGAAGATTAGGGTCTTGCACTCTTCTGGAAATGGTTTGGAAAGGCACGAACAGAAAAAGGAAATGTTACACTTTCGGCGATTGGACGGGAGCTGCAGATGGGGTTTTGCTGAGAGCAGCTGCAAAACGGCCCCCAGGAGCATCATCTGAACTCCAAAGGGCTTCTTGGTTTGGAAGCGTTTCTAGCCCTCCATTTCTGGCCCCCGAACTGCTGGTGGAGGGGTGGGATTTCTCACAGAACGCCCTGCTCTGCGCCACTTCTGTCACGGCTGGGGCCTCTCTGCTCGCAGCAGTGGGGAGTTACGCGTAAGCGATTCAAAGAGCCACAGGAAAATCCAGCCACATTGGGCCTGTAAAGAAAACGTTCATTACTCGACTTAATTTTTTACCTGTGTTTTCAACCTACACCAACGATCGAACCAGCAAGAGATGGCTCCCACACCACAAAGAACAAGCTGACCGGCCACCCAGTTCAACGTGCATACATTCATCTACCCTTTAAGCATATTCACTTATTAACAGAGAACGAAATATTTTAAAGAAGAAGGTGGAATCCTAAGGGTCTTCCCTTCCTCACCATGAAAATTTAATCACAAGCAATTTCACTCATTCTCCTTGCTGAAAATACACCAAAAAGCCTCCCGGCCTGATAAGGGTAAGACACTCCGGGCGGATGAGGCGAGGTTATGTGGTGAAGACGCTCACTGCAATCTCAAGCTTTGAGCTCAGCTTGACAAGGTGGGATTTCCACGTGGTTCCTCGCATTGTCATCACCGTGGGTCACACAGCAGTGGGAAGTCAGCACCAGCATCGCCAGTGCCTTGACAAATCTGCCCTCTTTTTGCCTGCAAGTTCCGAGTAAGGGAGGGCTCATTTTGCAGGAGTCCTTGTGTAGCAGTGACGATCATGTAAATCCCCTGTTGTTCACTTTGATGTGCCTTTAAACCGCAGTCGTGACACTTGACTAGATTAAGGGGTTCTCCCCTGCTCTCATGAAAACGTTGGCATTTCGATTTCAGACTGGCTGCCGATGTCAACAGAAGTTAAATTGTTGCATTTTACTTTGTTGAATCTTTTATGTTTAAGCAGAAAATACATACGTACAGATACGTGTGTACTTACATACACATATGCATCGCATCCACATACACGTGTCCGGAACTACTGCTAAGCTTGAAGAGGTTTTGTAACGTTGCACCAGATGCGGCTGTCACCCGTCGTTACACAGCCATAAACAAAAGGACCCTGCTGAAATACCACCTGGCAGGTAAGATGCTGTCACTCTTAAAGTTTCAGCAAAGTGGCATCTGCAGACACACACGCGCAGCCTAAGGGTCAGAGAACAGGACAAGCTCACAAGCTCACACGTTCCTACCAGCGCCACCTCACTGGCATTTCACCGATGTCATTCCCCCTAATACCCAAACCGCCAGTATTCAGAATGACTGCAACTTGTTAGCTCCAAGGGAGAGAGGATCTTTTCTGCAACACAGAGCTATTCCTGAATCACGTTGCTCTTTAAACATTAGTGTTTCGTCCCAAGTTGTTGATTAAAAGTTTTTGTTAGAGAAGATGTTTGTTATCAAAAGATGCAGGCTTTCTCCATCACAGCAGGTGTTATCCTTCTCAGGCGCGTGCCGTGTGAGCTCCTACAGAGCACAGCAGCCTATTCGTGACGCCTTCCCTTTTTCGGCAGTCAGAGGGAGCATCCACAGGTATCTCATCTGGGGAGAGATTCCCTGAACGCTGAATGGATCTGGTTACGTTCTACCCCTGTGTCACGGCTGCAGAAGCATTCACGGGCTGCTGGCCTCAGGAACTGCATGGGAAGCGAGCGCTCAAACGAAGACAAAGTCATGTTTTTGGAGGCAAGGACGGAAAACAGGATTGGATACTTGTTGCAGATACCTCCAGTGTTCCAGCTCTCCTAACGCTGAAGGCAATGGATGGAGGAAAGAAGGGAAAGAGGGTATTTACAGTCTCACTTCTCAGAGTCTTTGGACAAGATCCTCTGCTGATCTAACCTGGGGAATGGCTTCCCCTTGAGTGGAGCTATTCTGAGCTGAGGATCTGGCCCACACTGTGTGTTTATTGCTTGATACTAGGAAAGGGAAAATTTCTCCAACTTTTTTCTGCCAAGGAGCTCAATCGGAGGAAAATCTCTCCTTTCCTCCTTTTACCAGGGAATTCACTCCTCCAGAAATCTCTCCTGCACTCCCTGTTTTCAGAGGATCACTTGACTGATCCCCTGCAGTGAAACGCTACCCCTGATTCGCAGCTAACGGGGAGTTTTCTGGCTCAAAAGCAGAAGGTGCAGCCTCTGCCCAACCTGCCCAGTGGGGCTGCACAGCCCAGGCACCGTCCCCTCTGACAGCGCTCCACGAGCCGAGGAGGAGCAGGACACGGAGGTCAGGCTCGGACGCTGGGAGGTGCCTTCAGCACCTGCGAGTTCATCAGAGCTTACGGTGGGCTGGGCTGAGCTGGGAGACCCAGACCCAGGGCATGCGCTTGGAGTAAAAGCAGTCAGGGCTCCTGCAGAGAGAGATGGGAAACAACGGATCTGAGCGCCCCCATTCCCAGGTAGAGAAGGCACAAAATAACTGCAGGCTTCTGGCAAAACTTGTGGCCTCAGCTGGCTGAAAGGGTGACAAAAACGACTTGCTTTGGCTTCCCCCTTACCTTCACGACGGTTACCATGCCTTCGTTGGTGACGGGGTCTGTCCGGATGGTGAAATGGCCAGAGGGGTCTCCGCTGATGATGCGGTAGATGGCGTTCCAGTTGGGGGAGTGAGGCTGGTCCCGGTCCATCACCGTCAGATTTGCCACCACAACCTCCACTCTGTTCTCAGGAACCTCTCCTGAATACTGCAAATAAAAGAGGGCAGTGGTCATGGTGGGAGCCTTCTGTTGGTCCTCACGGCTACCCCCATTCTCCCCGACACCAGCACACCAACCGGGAAGTCAGACCTATGAAGACGACCACAGGGTTGTACGTTATGAGCAACACATCTCTCTCTCACCTCCGGTTTTCCTATTTTTTTTTCTTTGAATACTTTTCCAAACCTTTTGAAGTTTGGTCTCACCTCTCAGCCCAAAGGAGAACAAAGCTACTACCACCCAGCCACCACCCAAGTGTCAGCAAATGCTTCAAGTAAACCAACAAAAAATGTTCTTGATATTCTCGTTCAGTTACAGCAATCACAGAGTTAATCGTCAACAGCAGGTAAAAATGGCAGGCTAAAATATGCAGTTTTTAGGATGACTATGTCCCTTTAACCTGAGGTATTTTGCCTCACTCGGATTTCAGTGATGGCATTTTATTGCTTCTTCAGTGATTTTACTTCATTTTCTTTCTTTCTTGCCCTTGATTTGATTTTTGTCTCATTATTTAAAGTGTTTCTTGTGATTTTGCCACAGCCTTTCCTGGTGCTTAATTCTCTCTTTTAGCACTGATTTCCGTGGAGCATGTCCAGTTCAGGCATATCCTGATGCATTAGCTGCATTCTTTTCTGCTTTCCAGTCCCTGATTTATCATGCGGCTGATCAGGGATCCTGGCCTGTGAATACTTCCAGTGTTTGGGGCTCAAAAGCTGACAGTAAGACACATTCCCAAATTTTCGACTGTCCTCATCTCTCAGCATCGCCTATTAGCAGCACTTGCAAATCAACACTCTGATTGACATATGGCAAATTAAACACCGGGGAAACGGCGGGAGCGGCTGGCTCCGAGTCTGCAACTGGAATCCTGGCCCCGAACTACAGGAGCAGAGCGCTTCTGAAAATCCGGCCTTTGGTGGGCACAAATGCCAGGTTACGTAAATGATAATAAATCATTCCTTTGTTAGCACAAGAGTCCCTTTCCACTCCTAACCCATGCCCGTCCATTGGAGCCTTTCGGTTCTGTGTGCTTATATTTAGTACGTATTATTCCACCGCTGACAGCAAAAATATCCAATCTGCCTCACGTTAATGTACATTTAAATCTGCCCTTTAGTGGTATCCTGAATGGCATTTTGCCCTCCTTTCCGTTACGCACCTGTCCTACACAAGTTTTCATTAGCCAATGCAGATGGCATCTCTTTCCAGCCACGCTGAGTGGTGGGGAAGAACAGTGGGAAGCTGCAGGATAATTGTAATTCCAGTACACGCTGCAGCTCTTATTTTCTCTTTATTTCCCATGATTTCACTCATTCTTTACCAATTCTCTTGCCCAATTTGGAGTCTCTGCGGCACACAGCTTAAGCAGCGGTAATATCATATGGAAATTTATCAAAAGCCTCTTGAAAAACCCAGCAGATTACATCATATGTACACTTCTATTATCAACCTTGTCTGAAACCCGCTCCAAAGAACGGAAGGAGATTAGTTAAGCAGGATCGCCTCTTACTAAATCCACACTAGTTACCGCCCATTACATTAAATTAATGTTGTACGGCATGTCAGCGATGATGAGCCCCCAGTCTCCTTCAGGAGGTGCCGCACTGCTGACATCAAGGTATTGTACTGTAATTCCGAAGGAGTGAAGGACTTCGTGCAACCACCTCAAATCCTTCACCTAGGACCACAGGTTTTTGTCCATGACTACTAGGCTTGTCCCTTGCAGAACCCAACGGAATTAACTCATCAAGAGCAAGCCATTGGCTGGATTTAAGCCATTTACGGGGCCAGTCCTACAGGCTGCTGAACACCTTGAGTGGGTCGTAACCCAGGTGCTGCCAATGGCTTTGGGTTACATGGGGAACTCCCACACAATCGCCAACAGATTTTACAGCCGCTTCTGTAAAAGCCATCCCAACGTTCGTTTTCAGCCCGTAGCGATAAAAGTTTACTACAAGATGTATTTTAAAAATATGAGGTATATTAAAAATTACAAATACACAAGCACAACTCAACATAAAATCTGGAAGAAGATTACAACAGTCTATAAAGCTTTTCCATTTGGGTAAAACCCACAACACACGGCATATCCTGAGCAGCCCAGGAGATCATCCAGTCGTTGTTGACACCTATTAGGTATAGATAGGGAACGATGAGTCCTGCGTAGCACTGAGGGTGGATATTGTCTATTACACCTATAAAGCCAAATATCTTCCTGATGAGAAGAGAGTACCTTCACTGGAATCAAAGGAGCCATCCAAAGCTCTTCAGGTTAAGAAGCAAAATCTTGGAGAGAAGCACCGTGAAGAACAGAACAATTTTCATCAGCTACAGATCAGCAGCTATTGGGAATCCAAACCGGAGCCCGTCTTTCCTCCTTCTAACACTCCCCCACTATCATTATTATAAGTAAATGCTGTAATGTGTATTGTCCACAATTGTCTTTACCTTTAATAAAATTAAGTAATGACATTAAATTACATCTGCTAAAGGAAGGATGGCAGCTCAAAGCTACCCACACTTCTTTCATGTCATTCCCTCCCTACCCTGGAGTAATTTAGGATAATGAACAATGCCATCTTTCACCGTGCTGCTTTGCAGCGTTCCCTGTGCTGTAAGTTCTCTTTCATAAGATTACAATTGATTTTCAAATACAGACAAGCATATCTATTCAAACAAGGTAAAACAATGGGCAACAGAGGAGCTGCTGGAGTAAACATAAGATTGATAAAGCAGTGCTTGACCTATACTTGTAGCATTTACTCATATTCCCCTGTATTTCATTTAGCTTCACTTTCAGTTGTTGCATTTGAAGTCCTTAATTTCCAGAGTGCTTTTTAAAAGACCATTCACAAGAATTTCTATGGCTGATTGTTACACACTTCGCTTCCCTTCTCAGATAAGGATTTGTTCTGAACCCGGCATGTTCTCAAATCCTGAAATTCTATAGGATCTTTTTTCTTCCTCTCCCATAAAAGCCTGTGCTGGCAAAAGTCCTTCTCTCATTGCTCTGGAGCTGGCCGGTCTGAAGTCGTGTCTTGCTGAAAAGGGAATAATTCATTCTGATTTTCTGGTTGCATCAGATGATACTAAAATCGGTTAACCCCGGAGTTTGTCTTTCGTCTCACTCAGTACCTGGCAGCACACAAACACGCAGACAAATACCACTCCGGAAGAGAAAGGGATTGACGGGGGGGACAAATGATGAATTCACACAATGACTTGACTTCGCGCAATAAATCTGGAGTCTGGGCGGTGAAGCCACGCACAGCAGAGTAAAACCAATTAGCTCACTGCAGCAGCTCCTAGGGAGGTGTGGAATTGAGATGGATGAATACAAAGATAATTATTCAGGCTTCCTTCTAAAGGGAGTTCCTTTTTTCCCAAGGTTCTTACTTTTTTCTAGCTGGTTTTGCTAAAAAAGCTCCGAAAGCAAAGACTGCTTCACATGAATGTCTGCAGCAAAGATTTTTGTGTTGTTTCCAAAATTTGCTGATGATGACGCAACAGTAGGGGCAGAAGTAGTTTATGAGGGCTGAATTGCCTAGAGAAATAAGAGTGTTTTATGACCTATAGCTATGGATTAACGCAGCCGAACAAGGGCGTCTCAGTCCTCTTACTAGACTCGG
Organism: Stercorarius parasiticus; assembly: GCA_013396915.1. Classification (NCBI taxonomy): domain Eukaryota; kingdom Metazoa; phylum Chordata; class Aves; order Charadriiformes; family Stercorariidae; genus Stercorarius; species Stercorarius parasiticus. Next base: position 423,759 of record VWZL01004408.1, read on the forward strand.
AGCCCTTCCCCTGACAGCTCCCACTGCCGCCAAGCGCTGCATCTTCTCCTGAGGTCCCACAGGGCGAGAGAAACCCAAACGAGAGCGAGTGAGCACACCCGTGTGGCATGTCGCAACCCTCACCGCCTTCTGCTGCCGGGCCACCCCATTCGCAGCAAGCTCTGGGCACGGGCGACGCGCAGCTGGGAGCCCAGCACACCGACCCACCGCTCCTGCGCGGCCAGGGCGCGCTCCCAACCCAGCGCCGGCACGAGAGCCCACTGTTTACCTTTTCTGCACGATATTTAACAAAGACGCTTGAATAGCAGGCAAATTAATAAACAACCACGGTCTGGTTGCAGCAATCTGTGTAAAATGGAAAAAAAAAAGAAAAGATGAAAATCTCCTAATAAATCATTAATTGTGATGTGCCTGCCCAGCTGCAGCGCGGAAACAAGCAAATGCCATCCTAATTGATTGCTTCTTATTCCATCTTTATAGGCCTGCATTTTTTATTGTGAGGGTTGAATAAGCCCAGAGGTGTAAAAAACCTCTAGATTGTACTCTGTGTATCTGCCAACTTGATATTTAGATCAATAATCCTCTTCTTTTTTTCCCCCTACTCCTACTACCGGTAATTTAGCTTTTCTTCCTAGCAGTCTAATTGCTGTTTTCTTAAGCCTTACTATCAATTCTCTGACCTTTAATTTCCAATATCGTTTGCTGTACGGATGGATGACTGTACTAGGTCTGCAAGTTCTCCTAGCCCTCTGCGCCGTATGGGACAAATTTGGCCACCAGGTTCTGCGGCCGTCAAACAGTGACCTCCAGGCTCTCGCTCCACCGCTGCCGTTGTGCAGCACAGACCACAAGCTCACTCGGATCCCCACAAAATCTCCATGAAGCCAACCATATTTTGCGTGCAAATCGGATTGTGAGATGCTCGTTTCTTAATCACGTTGTGTTAAAGAGCTGCTCACCCTGGTGTGTTCTTGAATGATGACCACCCTCTAAGTACCGATGTCCTCTCATTTTTTTTTAAGGCAGTCCACGGCACCCCTGCTCTGCATTCACCAGCCAGCAACCCCTATGGAAACCTCGTGCCGTTGGGTTTTCAGGCTGATGTCCCCAACATCCCCTGCACTGCAGTGTCCCTGCTCCACTTCACCTTCACTTGGATCTGCTCCACAGTCCGTCCACTTATGCGTATCATAGCTCCGACTGGTTATACGCCATGTGGCAAATGCTTCCCAAACCGTTATCTACACAGCCCAACGCACTTGTGCCAGCTCGCGGTTCTGCTCGGCTGGTACGAGGCCCAGCTGTCACCGTGCTCATGCAGAAATTAATTGCTCGGGCTGCAGCACCAGCTCCTCGCGGTCGGGCAGGAGTCGGCCTTGCCCAGCCCAGCGGAGGGAAGCGCATGGCCATTAGCTCACCAACTTTTAAAGGACGCTTTGGAAGTTCTGCCTTTATCTTCAGCGGTTTGTGCTATTAAAACGCCTCACCTGCCTGCAAAGGAGCTCTCACAGCTCCACACATGGTGTGGTGGAGCCTAGACCACCCAGTTGCTTATTGGGAGTTCCTACAAGGAATGACGAGCGACCTCCAGCGCGGTCTCAACGTGCTGGTTTCACTTCTGATGGATGAGTTTGAAAAAGAAGAGCAAGCCCTAAACTTCGACGCTTCTGCAGCTGATCTTATGGTGGGGCTTAGACAACCTCCATCGTCTTTCTGTGGCTGACGACAGCCACTGGGTCTACGCTTTGTCTTTACTGGTGCTCAAGTTATGACTAGTTTTGTATTAAATGACAAGATTTACTCTTTGAATATGAAGACAAAGCCGAACAGAGGAAAAGAAAGCAATACCCTTTCCTTCAGAAGCAGCAGGAGAAAACCCTCGCACTTCAACTCTCTGGTGTGAGGAAGGAACGTGCAGGTTTCACCTTGGTTCGAAGACTCTTCGAGTACTTGCCAGGAGTTCAGACAAGAGCACGTAAAAGTAAAAGGACATTAAAAGAAAAAAAAAGAAGTTTGCATGTCTGACAATGAGCACTGATTTTTTTTTCATTATCAGATGTTACATTCTTGTGACAGTATGAAAAGATGTCACAGAAATGACGACACAAGACAGTATTCTGCTGCAAGATAACCATTTCCAGATAAATATATCTTACGAAACGAGGTTCGAAGTTTGCATAGAAATTTAGATATTTTATAAGAATGCATTACAACACAAAGGAGCTTTTTATAATGTTCATATGAAAGGTTTAAAAAGAGATTAAAATTATGTCCTTGGAAAGGCATATAGCCTTGTCAAGGAAAAAAATTCTACATTAACCCCGTGTAGGAAAGTTGTACTTTATCTGTATTTCAAAGGCCATAAAGAATCACTTTAATCAACCTACTTGACTTTGGGGACTTGCACGTCTCACTGAAACTCATGAAATCTGGCATACTGTGGTTTCCAGAACACAAAGGCCTTTAATCTGTAACCTGGCACTCCTGTACATTCAAATCCTGATACTATCTCCTTGTTAGGAAGAAAAATTGTGAATTTATCCAAAATGGGATCTCATCTCGTCTGAATGATGTAGCCTTCGCAACAGTGACCTTTAACAAGGGTTATACTCAACAATAAAAGATTTTATCTCGGGAGCCAGTGGAAACAGTATATGTTAAAATTCTGATCTGATAGCACAGCCTTTTATTTTCCAGTTTTAGACAAGAATCCTTTGAACATTTCATTTGCTCTCTTGTCTAACATACCTTTGTTTCTTGCCTCCAGAATGAACAGCAGGGAAAGGTAGCTGATACCTTTCTGCAGACTATTTGATTGTCAGGTGTAATTAGTAATGCTATCTTTTAAATAGCGGCATGGATTTTAAAACAGCTAGAACTGCCTACAAAGCCTCATTCTTAAAAAAAAATAAATTATATTCATACATTTATATAATAAAACATTTTTGCACAGCTACATCACTGCCTTATGGTGGCTGACAGCCCAATGCTTCCCTTCAGCTGCAGCACCAAAGGCTCAGTGACCTGCCTGTGTCTCCAAAGGCAGCTGTAGAACCATCTCCGCTGCCTGGGCTGGGCAGGATCCTGAGACCAGCATTAATTCATCTGCTACTTGATAAATCCGTTAGGGCAGCCTGGATTAGTCTATCGATCTCGCCAGTGCGTTGCCGTGCAGCCCTGTGATCCCCGCTGAGCCGGGGATGGAGAAGCTCCCGGTCGGGGATGCTGGCAGAGACCCGGGCGCGGGGATGCGCCGGGGCACCAGCACCCCCCCAGCGGGGCTTCAACCGAGGGGCCCGAACAGGCCGGTACGGCTGGGGAAAACAGGCCAGAAGAACAACCGGTTGTGAAGCTCCACTGTCTCAAAGGCCAACAGCGGTTCGGACACATTGACCTCAAATTGCCAAAGCGGTGCCAGCATCCCAGGCATCACTCAGCGTGGCCGGAGGAGAGCTTACTCTCGCTCGCTCGCCCTTACGCCTTGAAATAACCATCTTCCTTAAGAGAGGATGACATTCATTGATATGCTGGCATGTCAAGCCTCTAGTTCCTTCCTCCTTCCTCAAACTGCAAAGCAGCAAAAACCAGCGCTGTTCTGAACAAAACTTTGAAAACATGTTTTTCCTGATTTACATGCAAAAGTGACACAAATTGTGCGACAGTTCAGCTCCTAAGCGAGCACAGCGTACTCGGCAGGTCTGGCTCTGCACTTCTTGCTGCAACGTCTACAGAAGAGGATGCTCCAATTCAGGCACCTGCAATAAAGTTTCATAAAGAAGGACCGTAAGCTGATAAGTCTGGTGTAGGATTTTCTTATTAACTGCCCACTCCTCATAATGAGTTTTTAATTTAATTTTTTCAGATTTTAAGGCATATAAAAGCTGCTCATGTGCCTTTGGGATCTGAAGACGGATATTTGGGAAAGGGAGAATTTTGAAAGCACTGAAATGGAATTTTTTATGTACACTATAATCCTGGTATTGAGACTTTTTTAACAAGTTTCCTGCGTAGCACAGCTCAGCCGGCCTGCGTGCTGACTCCAGCTCAAACCTCCTCTGCACTGAAATGGAAATCCCTGTTGTTTCCAGATTAGTCTCAGAATTAGCACACAGGGGGATTTTTTTTTAATGACTGGATTTGAACACCACAATCCGGCACTGGAAAACCCACAAGGTCTGGACACGAACAGGGCTGCGGACCGGACGGAGCGTCCTTGCAGGAGAACGGCGCTGAAGCATGTGTTTTATTCCACTGCTGCCACCGTGGTTTAAAGATGTGATTTCCTGAGCTGGTGCCACAATGGCCAATTTTTTATGCCCTTCCTGCTGTATCAAATGTGGTGGGGTGAGGGTTGGCGCTCACTGTGTCCCCCTGCTCCCTGTGGCGGGGTGCCCTGGGGAAGGACCCGGGATGGGGACGTGTCTCCGGCTGCGGGGGCCGCTGAGGAGCCCCTCCGTTTGCGGACCCGGAGCGAGCGGAGGAAGCCCGCGCGTCCCAGCTCACCCTCCCACGGAGCCCCTGAAGCCCCGCACCACAGAAGAATGCCCGCCCGCCTACAGGAATTCAGAGAACAGAACGAAGGCTAAACGAAATGCCGCGTAATTCATCAGACTCACCACGAGGAAGAGGATTTTCGCTGAAAAAGAGGGAGCTGGACTTTGGTTACCATACGGAAGCCAAAGCGTGTGTAGCAGAGAAGAGCAATGCAGTGAGAAATATTCGGTCAAAGAAAACAGGGAGTCACTATATACATGTAAATGTAGAAAGGAAACCATTATTATTTCTTCTCTGGTTTTTTTGGCAGTTAAAACACGTAATTGCACTAAGCCGAAGAGTTTGAAAAAACTCCACCATGCTCAAAAAAACCGATGTGACACCTTTCAACCTCCCTCTCCGATTTTAACTCAGGCTGTTTTCTGTGCTCTGACCCTTTCTTCTACAGCAGGGGAGCGTTAAGACATCCTGGACAGTTAGAAATATTTGATAAGAGAAAACTCACAGCACTACCAAATCCTTTGCTAAATCTCCTTCTACCCCCCNCTTAATGAAATTCCAGATATATATCCTCTTAAGATGACATCCCTCGGAAGTAACTGTTTTTGAGGCAACGGAATATTGAAGAATTAAAAAGCTGCCAACCCGAGGAAGTTCGGCAACTTCAGAAGGGGATTTATTTCAGTGCCTGGCAATAATGGGAGTTACAAAATATATTTAAATTTCTCAGCCTCACGTCAGCGCCTGAGACGCTGTGTACTTTTGAGGTAATGAGATAATCCAAATGCACGTGGGTGTTTGCTGGGACGTCTGGCAGACGTGGGACGTACCTGCCAGGGCTGTGCGGACGTCCCCCCTCACCGGGGATGCCCCGTGTCCACATTCGGGCAACCGAACTGTGCCCTCCAATGCCAGGCCTGGGCTCAGGAGGAGAATTTGGGTATTTAATATGTATCCAAAAGCAGAAAGAGGCACATAATTTAGAAAAAAATAATTTAAATTTGAGAGAAATGCCACAGAGAGATAAATTTGAGAAAAGAAATGCTGGTGTGGGTAGATATGTGAGATACGGGAGCATTAATGTCTGATTTCTCCTTGAAATTTTAGCTTGATTGACACACTAGAGATTATGGGAACGGTGTCTAATCCACGCACGCGTGTCAGGTGGTGGAGACCAGGGCGACTTCCATCACAGCCCATCGCACAGCAGGAAGGGGGGTTCTCTGTAGGGGCTTCCTTTCCCTATGGAGATTTTGTCAGTGATAGCTGGCTGTGTCACACCCGGCTGTGTCACACCTCGCTCCTCAGACTGTTCTGGCGCCTCTTTCTCGCTGGACGACTCCTCCACACCACTCCGGGAGGCAGGGGGTGGGGAGGTGGCCTACAGCCTCTCCCCCCAGATCCCACACACATCGAACAGGAGAGGAGGAGAGAAGTCCCTGCTAAACGAGATGTCACACCGGGAGATATAGCACTGCCAGGTGTTGCAAATGAAGCAGCTCATGACAAATGGTTGACGACAGCGATAGCCAAGAGGTGCTGTCGTACCGCACTGGCCTTGCCTGTGTCCAGGTACCACCTGTGCTCCGACAACATTGACCCGACTGCACACACCAGCCAAACAGCAGGCTAGAAAAGCAAACATGGAAACAAATCACAGGATCACAGAATCGTAGGGTTGGAAGGGACCTCTGGAGATCACCCAGTCCAACCCCCTGCCAGAGCAGGGTCACCCAGAGCAGGTGGCACAGGAACGCGTCCAGGCGGGTTTGGAATGTCTCCAGAGACGGAGACTCCACCACCTCTCTGGGCAGCCTGTGCCAGGGCTCTGCCACCCTCACAGGAAAGAAGTTCCTCCTCATGTTTAGGTGGAACCTCCTATGGTCACGTTTGTGCCTGTTACCCCTTGTTCTGTCGCTGGGCACCACTGAGAAGAGCCTGGCCCCATCCTCCTGACACCCACCCTTTCACTATTTATAAGCGTTGATAAGATCCCCCCTCAGCCGTCTTTTTATTACGTGTCGCTGCGACGCTGCTGATGGATATGCCCGCGCCGCTCAGCCCCTGAGGGTCGGCTCCTGCCGGCAGCGTGGGGCGAAGGGGGATGGCCGGGCTCCGCGCTGCCAAACAGGGCACGAGCAGGACCGCGGGCGCTACCGCCCCTGCGGCGCCTCAGCTCTAATTGCCCGAGATTGCGCTCTCCAGCAGCGAGAGAGCAGCTGACGTTATTCTTGACTTTACACCAAGCGGTACATGTGTCCAATTTGAGAGAGACCAATAGGCTATTTTTTTATATTCCCCCTCTTTTTTTTTTTTTTTCTGTGACAGAAAATTGAAATCTGTAATGAAACTATTGTTCCCATTTTTTTAAATCACTGGGCTTTGGCAATTTTAAACTCTGAGGTCTGAAAAATTCATTACTACTAACTTCCACCAAGGGTGTTCCTGAAACCAGAATTACTTAATCAACTCAATTTAGCTTCTTGTGTAGACCTAATTCAGAAAAACTTTATCTTCTTGAATTGTTATTGCAATTAATTTCCCCCCCTTCTTTTTCTGCAGCAGACGACATTTCAGTAATTAGATATTTTATAAAAATGAGTTATTCATTCAGGGTAGCTTCACTTTTATATTTGATTAATCATATTACCACCGAGGTCTGGGTTTTGTCTCCAAGGAAAGTTTAATGACCTCATTTTAATCCTTCTTTTAACCACCAGGCAGGTATCAATGAAGAGAAATAAAATTATCTCCTTTTTTCTTTTTCTCTCCTTTTTTTCTTTTCTTTGCAATCTCAAGATTACATTTGATGTTTTTTCTGCGTGACTGACCCATTTACAAGGAAGAATCCGACTGATTCCAGCTAGGTTCAGGACAGAATCAGGCTAAACAGAGCCTTGAACTGCACCTTAATAACTGATGCTCGGCGTAAAGGAGAGGAACCAGAACCGTTTCAGCACACGGCAGTTGGTTTAAAGCACTGTACGTGATTAGTTTAGTGACAATTTGAAAATGAATGTACTGGAAGGCAATAAACAAAACAAAAGCTACTGTAAGCTTAGGTTTTGATTAATGGGATCTATTAGTAAGAGACTTCTATCAAGGAGACCACATTTTTTTTTATATCAATGCACATATACCCACACAATTGTAATGGAGTAATTCACATGAACAACAATTTATTTTATAGATGACTGTTTGCCTTATATCAGTGTCTATCTATGCTGTGAATCTAGCTATACGCGTATCTGTATTTGTGAATTTGTACATACGCATCTTCGTATCTATCTATCTATCCATCCTGCAGACTACACTAAGGGGTCTCGGAGGTATTTCATCCTCTCTGCCACATGCTGCAAAGACTTAACAGAAATCACAGAGGGGACTGATGCTCTTTTCATTAAGACGCGGGGAATTATTGCTTTCTCATGAAGCAGAGAAATATCTTTCATTTTAGATGGAAGAGGCGATAAAACAGAGAGCAGAAGTTGAGTATCCACAAGAGAGCACAAAGCGTGTCTCCTTTTCCGTGGCACCGCAGCGCGAGGGCGCGCAGGCACGCGGGGACGCTGGGCCTGGAAGAGCTGACACCCACCTGCCCCCCGCGCTGGGGATCCCGCGGTCCTCATCCCCATCACAGCTGGGCAGGCATCCCGTCTCCTAAGCTCTGCTGGACAGGCTTTGCATTTAGGTCAGGATCCATATCCGAAGGTGAGTTTTGATTCAAAAGGCGGGTCAAGAGGTAAAGAATTCCTACAAGACATAAACACTTCCCCAACCAGGGCTGACCTGCGGCTCTGCAGCAGCAAAGCCCCCGGCGTTAGTGTGGTGAGTCCTGAGCAAGGCTGAGACAGGATGGGAATAAACAGTATTGTTCCTGCTTGTTCTCTCTCCCTTTGTTACTGCTACCCCTGGACCCAACAAACATCCTTAGTCTAATGCACTGCTCGTGACAAAGGGTTTCATCAGGACCTGTGACGTAATGAGAGGCAGAGAGCCCATTTCAGCTGAATTCTTATTTAGGAAAACTAAACTGATTTGTAGTTTTTAGACTTTGCCAACTATATATTTAATTGAAACACACACAGAATTGGGTAGATGTTCATGTACCCAAAGGCTATCAGGTATATTCAGTTCACTCGAATATAATAATTTATTTCAGTTAGATGATGACGGCTCTATAACAACGCAAGCTTTACTGTGTAGTTCGGCTGAGCTTTGTTTTGATTGGAAAATTGCAAGCGAACAGAGTCACCTGGGATTTTCCACGAAAGCACAATTGATTTTTAACGACAAATCCTGTCTGCAGGACTGTACACAACTCCTGGGTTTGCTTTCAGCTGTAAAACAACGCAGTCCTGTAAATCTTCTCACTATGGTGTTAGATCTTTCCCCTGCCAGCTCTGACCTGCGCCGTTCACCTTGATTTCCGCCGCTTCTGACAACTGCCTCTACGTTATGCCACAGGCGTAATTTTCATTATTTTAAAATACTGTAGCATTCAGGCTAATCTATATTCAAATGTCATCGCAGACTTTCTGAATGGCACAGGTGTAACAATGGGGACCGTGAGACCTGAATGGGCAGCTGCACACGCAGCTTCAGTCCATACGCTGGGAAATCGGGTCCACGGGGCTCAGGATTTAAGCCCTTGATCTCTTCCAGATCTGGACACGTGCCCAGGCCCTGGGAGACAGTTAGCCACCCATTGCCACTGGTTTTCCCTGGGTGAGCTGTGGTAAGACCTCTTTTTGGGGCAGCCCTTGGTAGGCGCCCCGGTCCGTTTTTCTGTCTGTGGGAAATCCTGAGATGCCGTTCCTGCTGGGCTCTCCCTTCGCAGCACAAGATTAACTTGTAAAACACGAGCACGCACGTAAAGGGGAATCCTCACAACGCTCACAGGTACTGAATGCTTCCGGATACATCTGCCTATAAATGTGCTTAGGAAAGCCCAGACCGCTGGCAGGCTGGTTGTTGGTTTCTGAAGTGGTTCCTACCACCATTTAATATTGTTTCTCCAAACTAGACGTATTTACATCTTTGCATCTTTTACATCATTTGGAAGTCAGTAACTTTCAGCCTAGAGGAAGAGCTGAGGGTTTTCTTTGCTACTTCGCTATTTCTGAACACACGGTTAAAAACGGAGCTCAGCAGGATCCATCTCGGGGGGTGGAGACCCGGTGAAGCATTCACCCCAAGCTTTGCCACTTGCAAAAAAGTCACATTTTTACAGCCCACATCAGCTCTGGACAGTGTTGCTCTTGCTACTGGTTGATGCGCAGCTATATTTTGTCCTCAAACAGCATTAACGTGAGAACAAACGCACACAGAACAAGGAATAAAATTTTGGCTTACGCTTGTTTGCTTTTCCAGAATTTTGGCAAGTTCAGAGAGCAGGAGGACTAAGGGACCATGATGCCATGGCAAAGTTGATCCTAGGAAATATTAGTGCTCTCGTTCAAGACACTGAAAAAATCTCGTCTGGATTACTAGATACAGGCCCGGTGAAAAGAGAAATCCCAGCGGAGCCAGGTGCCCAGCAGGGTTAGCAGGATAACAAGGGGAACGGGAAAAAAAAGGGGCTGGAGGAGCCTGGCTGGTTTAGCTCCACAAAATGACGTGCACTGGTGTGTCAGGGTGGAGATGGGAAAGAAAGTGGGAAGGAAACATCAAAACAGGAGAAGGAAGTACTTATGGTACAGGCCCACGCTAGCACAGCAGTGATGCACCCAGCGCCTGCTTCGCTTTTAAATGTCTAAGCCTTCTCAGAGGGGGCTCATCAGCATTTCCCACCGAACTCGTGCGAGCCAGAATACCTGCACAGACAGAGCTCAGACACTTCTGGCAGCACAGTGCAGTGCCCAAAAGAAAAAGCCCTTTTAACGTGGGTCTCTCTCCTTGTCGTTCTGCTCATGAAGCGCCAAGCTCCTCGCTCACATAGAATCATAGAATTGTTAGGGTTGGAAGGGACCTTAGAGATCATCTAGTTCCAACCCCCCTGCCATGGGCACGGACACCTCCCACTAGATCAGGTTGCCCAGAGCCCCGTCCAGCCTGGCCTTAAAAACTTCCAGGGATGGGGCTTCCACCACCTCTCTGGGCAACATGTTCCAATGTCTCACCACCCTCATGGTGAAGAACTTCTTCCTAACGTCCAGTCTGAATCAACCCAGCTCTAGTTTTAATCCATTCTTTCTAGCCCTACCATTACCCAACACCCTAAAAACTCCCTCACCAGCTTTCTTGTAGGCCCCCTTAAGATACTGGCAGGCCGCTATAAGGTCTCCTCGGAGCCTTCTTTTCTCCAGACTGAACAACCCCACCTCTCTCAGTCTGTCCTCCTAGGAGAGGTGCTCCAGACCTCTGATCATCCTCATGGCCCTTCTCTGGACACGTTCCAGCACGTCCATATCTCTCTTGTAGTAGGGGCTCCAGAATTGGATGCAGTACTCCAGGTGGGGTCTCACGAGAGTGGAGTAGAGGGGGAGAATCACCTCCCTCGACCTGCTGGCCACGCTTCTCCTGATGCAGCCCAGGATACGATTGGCTTTCTGGGCTGCTAGTGCACACTGACGGCTCATGTTGAGCCTCTCGTCCACCAGCACCCCCAAGTCCTTTTCTTCAGGGCTGCTCTCAAGCCAGTCACTGCCCAGCCTACATTGGTGCTTGGGATTGCCTCGACCCAGATGGAGGACCTTGCACTTGGTCTTGTTGAACTTCATGAGGTTGGCGTGGGCCCACCTCTCCAGCCTGTCAAGGTCCCTCTGGATGGCATCCCTTCCCTCCAGCGTGTCAGCCGCCCCACACAGCTTGGTGTCGTCGGCAAGCTTGCTGAGGGTGCACTCTCTGCCACTGTCCATGTCGCTGACGAAGATGTTAAATAAGACCAGTCCCAGTACTGATCCTTGAAGGACTCCACTTGTCACTGGCCTCCACTTGGACATGGACCCATTGACAGCCACTCTTTGGGTGCGGCCGTCAAGCCGGTTCTTTATCCACTGAATTGTCAGTCCATCAAACCCATGTTTTATCAGCTTGGAGACCAGGATGGCATGCGGGACAGCGTCAAAGGCTTTGCTCAGGTCCAGGTAAATGACGTCAGTTGACATCTCGCCGCGCACTGTGTCCGTCCAGCCGCAGCCGGGGTCCTGATGCAGCACTGCTGCGGCAGCCAGAGACCAGTCCGAGCCAACGCTATTAATTACACAGCCCAGTTAAAAACTGGCAAGAACCGCTTTTTCCAATGTACTTGCAAAAAGTACTTGCTCCTCCACTGATTAGCCAAATCCACTTTGCAACTGGATTGACCTTACCCAGCAACGCAGCCCCTTCTGCTAGAACACGCGCATCTCCCTGTGCTGGTACTCCGTACCCGCTCTCCTGCTCCAGGTTCAGAGCCAGCTCTGGCCAGGCTGGTGAGGGCCAGTCCCAACCCCTTGGAGCTCTTCTTACTGGGAACCAGCGCCGAGATGTGGCAGCATGGCAGGGAAGGGGACGCAGTCCTAGAGCTGCCTCTTCAAAACACCCTCCACTGGATTCAGTCTCAGAAAAGGAGATTCTCAAAGCAGTGCCAAAGGGCAAATTTTAAAGTAGCTTTAAATAAGACCTCCTAAGGCTCAGGAGCTTAAAGAACTTGAATAGCCCAGTTTCTTTTTTNGATTGCCAGGCAGGTTTTCCCAAGAATCCACAAGCTCAACTCATCACAAGCACTTCAGCCCTGTGAAATAATATTTCCCTTGCATGGGCTACTATAAAAACAAGTTCTGCACAGTAGGCAAATTTAAAATAACTTTTAATTAACATTTAAGACACAGAAGTCTGATCATGCAAATTCATCTGCGTCTCCTCTCTGTGCCTGATTGTTCCTGATTGAATATGATAAAAATAGACTTTGTATGAGTCGAGTGTAGGCACGGATCTCTTTAATGTCTCCTCCCCTCTGATTATGCATTTCCTTAGATAAAGTGGAAACCCTTGGATGGCTATTAGTGGTTATCATGGGTCAGACTGGAAAGGGCATCCCGTCTGATAGGAGCTAGATTTCACTGGAATTAAAGGCATTCCTTCCATGAGCAAAAAAGATGCCTTCAACTTGCATAAAATCTCACCTGAGACTATCCGGCATTGTTCTGTCTCAGCTGGCTTTTAATCTCTGAAATAGCAACACCAATTTGAGAGCAGCCCCCTCTATCTGAGGTGAGCATCTGGCCAGGGGGGCAGCTACGGATCTATATTAATACGGCAAATACACACCTCGCCTGCACACAGGAGATAAATATTTGAAGGGAGGCTAAGGAACTTCCACATAATGAAGACATGTGAGAGGACACGACCCTGTTATGAGTAACAGAGACTCCGGATAACGGAGGGCACACTGATACCAGTTCCTTTATCTTGTAACAGTTATGGAGCCAGTTTCCCACTCACGCTTACTACAAAGCCCTTGTAACGCAGTCCAGTTAAAATCTCACTATTTTACACCAGCTGATGATTTGGCAGGTGCAAAACCTACCAAAAATGCCACGAAAATGAACTAGCACAGTTAATCACTCCCGAAGGACCGTGCAAAAACGTGGGCATGGGGGATTAACCCACCCTTTTCTGAGGCATCTGGCGCAGAGCCCGCGGGCACGGGCTGGTCGGGCACGGCACGGAGACAACGCTTCCTCCGCTCGCCCACAGCTCCCACCTCAGCTCTTCGGCAGAGGGGAGAATTGCCCCTCTCCGCTTATTTTTGCAAGCAACAATGTCACATGAAGAACACAACACAAAGAGCGGGCTGAAGTCCCTTAGCCAGCCAGAAGAGCTTTCCCTGGCTCACAGTCCTGCACTAAATCATTAAAATTGCCCAAAATAGCTGCTTATGATGTTTACGGCATCTCGCAGGATGCTCCACTCTTCTGGCGCGGATCTGATTGCTTCCCACTCCGAGGCAGACTCTCATGAGACACTGCCTCGCTGTTAGCTGCTCTCTGATGCCTCCCAGCACGGTCAGATCGCATCGCAGATCAAGAAAATATTCACCATCACAACACCAGAGCTGGAAAGGATTAGAGGAGGTCACCTCGCCATCGCTGTGCCCCAGCGCCTCGCCGTTTGGTGCGGGTCGTCCTGGTCGTGACTATCAGGACTGGTCATGACTCTTGCTGACGGAGACTGGACTTAAAGTTCACAGCAGACTTTAGTTTTAAATTGTTTCCTCTAAAGACTGTGACTTTTCCCCTCCATATAATTTCAGAATGCTTTGTAGAAGAAGGTGGAGCTACTCCTTCCCCTGCTATCGCGCAGGACTTCACCCCAGCCTCTCAGGCGATGTGCTCAAGGGTATGAAAACCACATTGATCCACTTTCCCATAGGCAAGCAATCATTTTGGAGTTTTATCAGAGCGCCTTCAATTTGTACGTTTAAAGATCTTCCGTGTGGTTTTTTTTACTGCTCTTTTTCCACCTCTCACCCAGCACTACGTTTTGATCCCAGCCCATCTGGTGCCTCGGCTGTCCGTCCCCCTCCGCCGTGGCAGGGCAGCCGCTCCTCTGGACATGGGATTTGGGCTCCTGTGTGCCCGTCTCTGAACCTTCACATGGTCCCTGCACGCAGCCTCTTCACCCCCCAACCCGACCACGGACGTGACCCGACTTCCTTGACCATCGCAGCGGCTGTTTTCTTCTCTCCCGTCCCGTTGTTAAGTTTTACACAGTAACATTAATTCCCGCTGCTGAATACATGAGCTGTGACACCAGCATGGTGCAATGCCCTCCTGAGCTATGCTCTTATCCAGAAACGATTAAGTCTAAAACCACCCTGGCTGAATGACAGGTAATTTAGGAGCGCTATAGGGTGGGCCTTTGTGTGTGTCTATGCTGAATACAGCTGCCTGAGTTCCTTTCGTCTGGCAGCTTTCCAAGAGCAAACCACAATTTCAGTTATTCAGCCTATTTTGTTTTTACAACAGCGTCTCACTACAGAAGTACTTTAAATAAAAAATACGCTGTATCTGTCCAAGCAGTCCCCAGTCTTAAAAGAGACCATGGGCTTTCTTACCCTCTGAGGAGCTGTAGATTTCCTGGAAAGAGTTCTTTCTGTTTTTTGGAAGTGTTAAAATGCAGATCAGCCTATTTGAGGACAGGAAGGAGATTCAGCTCAGGTTTAAAGAGGCTGATCAGCCCAATGTTGTTCTCTCTGCCAGTCAGGGTAATAACATATTGTACTTTCATGCTCATGTGAAATTCATCCTGCTTATACCTAGAAGTGTATCAAAGATACTTGTTTCCATGGAATCGGAAAATATTGTCGTAAAACATCCTTGGTTTCAAGTCTTTATAAAGTCCCATGTGCTACTGTGTAAGGCCCTTTGGCCCCTGCAAAACTCCTTCTTCAGTGATTGAAATTAGAGAAATAATGGTACACATCAACCCTGCTTAGAGGAAGAGCAGCATTTTCTAATCCATTTAACGCAATCCTATGGGTAATTCTCTTGACGGCTTTTATTCCTTCTAGGTCTAACACACAGCGAGACATTAAATACGCAGAATTCACCTGAAAGCAAATTTCCATTATCTCACCTTCCATCAGCTTCAGCTTTGGAAAGTGTTTCGGAAAGACATTAAAACGCACCACATCTGGAAGGATGCTGCCCCCACAAAAGCACTGATGGGGGGGTGCGACTGCCACGGCCCATCCCACTGCCCGAAGCTTCCCCTCCCAACTCCCAACAGCTGGGGACAAGGACCAGCCAACCTGGGTCATCGGGAACTACCTGCGCTTAAATGGCGTGGCCACTAGATGTCATTCCTTTTTCACCCAAATGTAGGTTAAAGTAGTATTTACCTGGCAGAACAAGGTCCCCTCGGCAAGCACTAGCCAGCTGGGGCACACGTACTGCTGTGGTCAAAGTCCCATGGCCTGGGAGATGCACAACTCTGCAGGACACGCCGTTAGAAAACCTTCCTGAGAACCAGCCCATGCTGGCAGGAGAAAGGACCAGATGGCCCAAGACTTGTATCAGACTTCTATGGCTCTTCACAACTGTACGTATCATCCTTCAGGAGGTATTTAATGAGAACTTTGCAGTACGGAGCTCGGCGTGTTCACTCGGGCAGACATGAAGCACGTGTGCTGCTGCTACCCCCACCCTGTCCTTGCCCAGCAGCAACGCGGGCCCAGATCTGAAATGGCGTTGGGTGCTCATCTTTGATGCAGGAGGGATTTAGTGCCTGCCTTTCCCTGAGAATCCAGGTCCAACTCACTTCATCAGAAAACGCTGGCACTGCTCAGCATCCAAGCACATCCCACCCACGAGCCCAGCTCCCGACGGCAATGGGAGGGAAGGACCCGGACCCCACAGCAGCCACGGAGCCGATCGGGGTCCACGGTGGCATAAACTGGGCTCTGCACGACTTCCTTGAGTTCTGCTACATGTTTGTAGTTTGTAAGGGTATAACTAAGGGAAACTTTGCTACTATGTGACTAAGTATTTGCAGATCTCTTAGGATGGAATGAAAATTCAGAATAATATAAATAACAAAAACGTTCTTCAAAGGATGTTCAGTGTCTTGAGCAAAGCGCAGTTTGACTTTCTGTATTTTTAAAGATTTGGTATCAGTTTAAGATAGATCATTTACTGCTCCTTGTTGACCGTCATAGGAATATAAGCAGTGGATGCGCAATGATTTCTCATTGATTAGCCCGTGGACCTCTGCACTGCTCTGTGGTTTCTAGAATTACCAAGCGTTATTTCTGATGCTCTGTGCCTATGGATTATGAAGGTTGGAAGCAACCAGACCACATCATTTTGCCTTCTATCTCTTCATTTTTACCTTATCCAGCTCTAAGAATTTGTCATTTGCAGTTTCTTCTCCCCCCCCCTTGTCCCCCAGTAACAGCAACTTGGAGCACATGAGAACAGAATAGGGAAATACTGTACTAATATAAGAACGATCTTTAACTGATTAAAGCCAGATGTACTGAAAGATGTCTACACGTTTACTGCCAGCACGCACAAATACATCTGTTAGAGCTATCGGTGAAGAACAAATTTTACCGGATACCTGTTACCATTTAGAGTATTTATCGCTTCCTCGAAATCATATCCGAGCTACTAAGCCCAAAAATCTCTCTTACTGCTCAGGATTTCACTCATAAGTAATAACAACTCTGATATGTCTACAGCCAATTGCTGTGGAACAACTGCATCCTCTCTGCTGCAATCAGACATAGTCCGTTCGCCACCTTATTTCAGCTCCTTTAGTACCTCAGCGAAATTGGTCGCCAAGTAGTTTTGCTAGTTCATGAATCATTATTCTTTTCCTTTTTTCCTCTTGTTTTCCCCCCAAAAGTCTTTGTTCCATGGCTATCTATCAAGTTCTTCCCGTCTGCCAAACCAGCTACGAGGGACGACGGCTACAAACGCCCTGAATTTCAGCCAGGCCGCGCGTCCCCGCACCGCTGTGCTGATGTATCGACACTCACAGTGCTGGTGGTGAATTCGGGCGGGTTGTCATTCACATCTGTCACCGTAATGATCGCCGTCGCCGTGTTGGAGAGACCATAGTTAAGATTTCCTTCCATATCGGTGGCTTGAACAATGACGATGTACTGCTGAACTTTCTGGAAAAAAAAGAAAAGAAAAGATGAGAAACAAAGATGCATCCTGTAAAATGACTTGGTTTATTTTCCATATACGAGTGCAATCTTTAAGAAGACTAAGAAGTTAATTGGATTCAACATGTTAGTAAAAAAAGACAGATGAAATTTTCTATCACATTTTGGAAGGGGTTTTTACATAGGTTGGTGGATATCACCTGTTTTATGGGAAAATAAAAATCTTACGGGCAAAATTCCTTGGCTGAAACAGACATTTTCGTTCATCTTTAAGCATTTGCGGCAACATTCGTTTCTGTCTTCTGAAAGCCAGTAGAAATTTTGCTAATGTGTTTTCACCGAAAACATCACTAAGAACATTATAACCCCAAAATTGACAGCAATGTTCCCCGGCCGCCCTCCAGCTCGTTCTGCTCACACAGCCCGATGCCCACAAAGCGTTTTGGTACTTAAAATACTCTCCATGCTTCAATCCTTAACACAATCTTGGTAAATAAGGAGAATTTAAGTCCAGTATGAAAAAAAAAAATATTCCATGCAATAAACAGAAGTCTAGTAGAACTGCTTTAAATTCCTGAGCACCCCAAACACCATGGCTCTCAAAGAAAAAGCCTTACAGAGGCAGCCATAAAAATCACACATTAAAGGTCTTCTAGAAGGCGCTGTATGTCAGTGCAACTGGAAAATAAACCTGAATAAAACAGGAGAGGCGCCTGATGCTGGATGTATGTACCTCTCCCCGGGATGTCTCTCCACTTAGGAACATCTGCCTGCACTGACAAAAGCCTCCTGAGCTTTGAAACTGGCCTCAACACTAAATTTTCATTTGGATCTGCGGAATTTACTATGGATGCCTACGTGTGCTGCGCTCGGGGTACACGGAGCACGTTGCGGGCAGATAAGAAAGTGAAGCTCCTCTCCTGCAACACGGGCAGAGCGACGCGCCGAGAACCAGGGAGGGATCCAGCCCAAATGGGTGGGACTTGGGGCAAAGCTAATCACCGCTGTCCATTTGTTACTGTTTCAGGTGTAATTACAGACACAGACTGGGACACGAGGACAAGCGGCTGCGATGTACCATCAGAGAGCCCAAAGGGAGGCACCAGGTTCTGCAGAAGAAGCTTGGTGCCAAGCCACGGGGATCGCCCCGCGCTCGGAAGACGGCCGAGATCCTCCAGAGTGGCTCCGTCCCCCTGCCGATGGCAGTGCGTGCAAAGTGTCAAGCGTCCTCTGGAATTTCAAAGGGCAAGAATTAGGTCAATTAGGTCCCTCTATTCCCACATAAACGTTCTCGAAGCGCCGCACCTGGCTTAATTCTTCTGAGTTGCTAGAACAACAGAGATCTGAATTTTAGCTTGATCTTGATTCCAGGTCTTTTAATTGACAGATATTAACCTGCTAAATTGACAAGAAATCACACACAAGGATCCATCAGCACCTTGCAACTGGAATACATTATGGAAATGCACTTTCATTATCTCTTGCTGCCTTGTATAATAAAACGTGAGGGAGAAACTATTGTTAGCCCTTGTTCTTCCTCATGCAAAAAAATTGCCATTCATTACTCCAGTTGTAAAGCACTGAGTAATTGTAAGGCTGAAGTGTCCTTATTAGTGAATGTGATTTTGATTTCACATTTAGCTTTTCCTTCCTTATTCTCTCTTACAGACAACTTGGGAGGCTGACAGAAGTATTCCCTAACAGGCCAAACGCTGGCGAGCCAAATCAGGTTTAAATCATAGAAGGAGGGGAAGATATTTAAAAAAGTAGTGGCAATCGGATTCCACAGAAATCAGCAAAGCAGGACAGAGGCTCACACGAGAGACCCCAGTTCAACAGCGCACTAGATGGCAAGGCCACCCCGAATGCTTCTCGCCGCGGTGAGATGGAGACAGGGAATTCGCAGCGTTTCCGACTCGACGGCGCAGCCATCCCGCGGTACTGCAAGACCCTCGGGAGCAACAGCAGGAAAAAAAATGTTCCTTCCTTCAGCGTCAGCTGAGAGGGCGATGAAAGTCTCCATTGGCTGGGGGCCTGCTCTTCCACCTTGGCTGTTTTCCACCTTCCCGTGTCTGCAGACTGACCCCCCCGGCAGCTCCCAGGCAAAGGCAGCCCCCGCCCTGGCAACAGCGGCTCCAGAACCCCCGACACCCTCACGCGGGCTTAAGCCTGGACTGCGAGAGAGAGCTGCAGACCTTGGGGAGGGTCACGCTCCGTCTGCACCGCGCTTAGGCATAGCAGGAGCCAGCCTGCAAGCTTCCCACCCCTCCTGCTCCTCCCTGGCTCGCTTCACGCACTTCTTAACTAAAGCTTCCCCTGGAAACATGAATCTTCTCATACAAGAGGGGGTAAGGGAGTAGAAAGTCTCATTTAAAAGTTTTCTTAACTTCACAATTTCACTGCTTATTAAATTATAAATACTCTGATGACATACGCCTCTGTGTGTGTGTGTAATCACAGACCCTGTCTTATTAATCTCAGCTTCACAATAAAGTTTTTTTATTTAACAAAGTGCCTTTCAGAGCATTGTAGCACAGTGTTAATAAAAAACCCCACACAAATTCAGAACACTAAATTAAAGAAATTTAAAAGAAAGATTGTATCAATCAGATAATACAAAGCCAAAAATGAAGAATACCCAGAATTTAGTAATGTACAACTGTACCAGCCACAGAGCGCTAGGGCATAAGGATGGGAAGAGGGGAAGGAAGGCAGAGCAGTGCGGCAGAGAGCCCGAGCCCAGCAAGTAGAGCAAGGAATTAGAGCAGATCTCGGACGGATGGAGCGGTCAGGCAGGAGCGCTCAGAACGGACCCGTTTGGGACGGGGGCTGTGCGTCGGGACACCGGAGGCAGCGGCGAGAGCCGAGCTGTGGGGGAAACTTCAGAGGCAACACCAAAGTTGCACTGATTTCCAGCAGCTGAAGACTTAACTATTACATGCAGAGCAAAAGCGCATCTGCCAGGGAGAACGGCCGCGGCTGGCACGCGGTCACAAACCCCACAAACCCATGGAAATGGAAGGAGTCCGGGATCCGTCAAACCTTCAGGCGCCGGGTTACCATCCACATCCAGTTCCATCGGGAAGGCCCCAGCGTGGGCATACAAGGGTCGTGCTTTCAAGTACTCAGTTTTAATTTATAACTAATTCCGTTCTCAGTAAGATTGGCCCCAGCAGATAACAAATTACTGATTTTTTGTTTTTCTATAGCTAACCTTTTTGCTTTTGTGCATTAAGCTGATTTTATTGAACTACTCAATCAATTTTAATTTCAACATGTCCTTCCAATTTGTCACAACATCTCCAGGGGCATCTTAGTTTGTTGTCCTAATATTATTATTATTGTTACGGTTATTAAAAAAAAAAAGGCAGCTCCATGCCCCCAAGCACAAGAGACATTTTCTTGATGGCATCTTCATCATACGGAATCATTCTCATAGACTCTTTCTTAACAAAAATGACATTTTAAAAAGCACGGGGCAGAAACTACAGCATAGAGGTAACACAAAATGGTCCTAACCCAGAGAAATGACAGAGTTACCCTATGTTTGCCCTGATGGAGATGCTGTGGAACTAACGAAATGAGCCCCTGCCCCCAGGGGGTCCAGACTGAAAACCCAGCCCCAGTGAAGGCCCTGGGAGGTCCAGTGGGCAGTATTTTTAATAAATCGAACAGATCTTCATGCTAGAGGAAAGTCACTGTGCTGCTTCTATTTAAGCCAAGGGAAAAACCCCTCATCTTGATAGATGCAGAGCTTTTAGTCGGACCTAAAAACCAAGACGGGCTTTTGAAGGAAAAAAATTATGAAGGAAAGAATAATTAAAGGAACTGTGGCAGATCTAATCTGTCTGCTCTTCTGCCAATCATCTGATACAGTGCCACAAAGAAACGCATCAGCTAAATTCCAGAAGATGGGAATTAGTTGAAGGAAGCAAGTTAATGGGAAAGTGATCAAGGGCTTGGCTATAAACGTGGCAGTGCCTTGTACAGAAAGGACTAACAGCTTGAGAGAAGGGTAACCTGAGAAGTAAACAACAAAAACAAGATGCGATTTAACAGCACGAAATACAAGCTAACGCAGCAAGGGACCAATAACAAAACTTTTCCGGAAGCTGGTTTACTGGACACAAGCAAGGAGGACTGGCACCACGTCCCACCGGCCCCCTGAGCAAGACACAAACGCCGTGGGCAAGGGCATCGCGTGCAGCATTAGCACCGCAGATACGGCAGGATGAATGCCTGGTGCCAAGCCCCGCGGGCTCCTCGGGATGCTGTGCAACATCCAGGCCCCTTGTAGTCACTGCTGAGCAACCCGGATCCCACCAGGTGCCGGCAGTGGAGAGCCCATCACCGGAGAAGAGACTGGAAGAGCTTGGCTTGTTTCGGCTGGCAAAATGAAGGCTGATAGCAGACATGATTGCTGTCTGTAAATGCATCGGGAGGATAAACACTAGGAAGGCAAAGGAGCCATTTAAACTAAAGGACAATGTCGACACAAGAACGAATGGGTATAAACTGGACATGAATAAATTTAGGCTGGAAATTAGTAGGTCCTTCACCACTAAAGGAGCGAGATGCTGGAGCAATCTCATACAGGGCCTGGGGAGCAAAAATGTTCCAAAGAATGTATTAAATTAGGGATAAAATCCTTTTGGTCTAGGTAGAAATTATGACAAATTGAGCTAGAGCAGAAGTCGGATCTCTCAGCATTCTCTCTGTACTAACAACTTCTTAGGAAGAAAAAGAATAAAACCCCTTTCAGTCCAAATACCACAGTATGTTTGTGTGAAAATGGTTTAAGCCTTGACACCGATGGCTATCACCGAACCCGCCCGTTCCATTGGCGCACACAGAGGAGGAGGTGCCCCAAACGAAATTACAGCTATTGCAAGTGGCTCTCCCCATCGAGATACAGGAACAACGCCGCCTTAAAACCCTGACCAAGCCGAGCACAGCCTTGCCGAGAGGTTATAAATAAAACAAAATCATATTCGGAGAGAGTCTAAAAGAACCAAGTATTCTAAAATGAAATCCTAGGAATGAAGTGCTCTCTGTGATCCCCATTTTCAAATGGGCATGCACACTATTTATAGGAATATGGCTATTCCTGGTTTACATGTGAAATTATTGTAGATCACACATGAGCCGGGTAACTGTGTACGCTGAAGTCCAGAAATGCAGTAATTATGTGATTAAATTCATCTGCATTATGGACAAAGGGTTTGCAAAATTAGGACCTACATTTTCAAAGCTCTGTACAAATATTGTCCAATTAATTACCACTTCCCGAGAAATGTATGACTAGCTAATTGTAGCATCATGTCTGGTAAAGCAAATAAGGTTACCAGGATGCTGCTTTACCGAGTAGGAATCTACTGATGAAGGAGGGAAAAAAATCTAAATCCTAATTCCTTCCATGGCTATCCTCACATCTTTATATTTATGTGCTTTTCCATCTTCCCTAACTTTTGCAGTGCCAATGAGAAAAATACGGGATGCTGCTCCGTTTTGGTTTTTTTCTAAATAATTTATTTACACGCTAGTGACGTTTTGACGTTCACTTTTTTTGGTGTGGGACAGCTGATGGTGAACACACGAGGAATAAATACCAGAGCCAGGAAAGCCGATTTGAAAACAAATAAACAAACTCCCCCCAGACATCCACTTGACTCTAGCAGAAGTACTTTTTCCAAAAAGGTCTAAGTAGCCATCATTTAAACAAAGCTCACAGACAGACCTTTTAAAGGATTTATCCCTTAGTACTCCCCTACTTAGCCGTTAGCTATGAGCGCAGATTTCCAGAAGAAAGCCCTGTTCTGGGAGCCCAGCGAAGGCAGCAGCTCCCACAGACCCACCAGAGCCCCCGACGCCTTTCGCGGTGCCCCAGGAGGGTGACGGTGAGTGAGCTCCGCCTGAGCTGCGCCAGGAGCCAGAGCCGCGCAGAGCCTTCCACGGAACTTGACCGTCTCGTTCCTCGCAGAGCGCAGCATCCCGTCACGTACGCAGCACCTCGGCAGGCAGCAAACCCCGGGCCCGTGAATCTTAATGCACAAACTGCTGCTGCCTGGGATAAAAAAAGATGCAGTTTTGCTCCATCTCAATCCCACTAGGCAGATCCAGCTGCTATCCGAGGCATTTCACGCTCTGGCTAGGGCAGGGCTATGATACGGGAGGGGACTCCATTTTTAAAACAAACTGGGCTACTTAGTGCTGCACAACCAGGCCCAGGGAAGCAAACAGACAGATTTATTTTCTCCATCTGGCTGAGGTGATGCTGGCTTTTCTTCCAGCTCCCCACCCACAAGCACCCGGGCACATTTGACTTCATGAGGCACCTGCGACCGCAGAGCTCCAGAGCGGGCAGTGCCTTGCTCTAACTCTATCTACCAACGCCCAGCTCAGCCTCCTGAAACAGCCGTGCGTTAATTAAGCTGGCTTTCTTCCTTAACAGAGGTGTCAATATGAAACATCCCAGCCTCTGACACACAGGTCAGGCCCCGTGAATTCCCGTTACCATCGGACCAGCCCTGCCTGGCATCCAGATACTGAGAAACGCCTCTGGCTCAGGAGAAGCCACGGTCCCACCACCCGCTGCTCCCCAAACCACACTCCGCAGCGTGCTCCCATTAAACCCATGCCTGTGGCGTGGCACGGCCTGGCTGCTCCGGCCACCCCCTGTCAGCCCGGTGGCACCGCATGGAGAGCCGAGGGTGGGAAAGCTGGCAAGCACCGAGGAAAACACCTGGGGAGGTTTTCCTCTACCGTTGTGAGAGGACGAAGCACCCCGTGCTCAGCGCCATCGCAACACAGGCTCTACTCCCACCCACCCGTGCCCAGCCAGAGCGCACGGAGGAGGAGGGAGAGAAGGAGCGCTCCCGTCACCCTCCCCACAGCCGAGGATTCCTGCCGGCAGAGCAGAACATGCGTGACTCAGAAAGAAGAAAAAATATTTATCCCGGAGCCGCTCTGATGAGCGCTTCCAGCGTTCGCTCTGACTCACCGGCAGCTGGCACCCACACCACCAGGCTGCCACAGAAACCAGCCCAACACACACCACGTTCTTCTGAGACAAAGAAAGGTGCCAGGGCCACAAGCCAACCCCAGGGTTTTTATTTGCCACTGCACCTGTATTGACAATCGGCCTTTGATAGCTTTCACCTGGCAGCCCAATTAACAACCAGCAATTAAACTTCTTCCAACACTTTCCCTCTCAGTACCTGAGACCTGTAACCTGTGGGGTCTCCCACCTTGTAGTACTCATCTTTTTCTCTCTTAAGCTACTGCACTTTAAGATAGTATTTTAATGTGTTATAATTTACACGTTTTAACCCACTTAGGACCAGCAGATGCAATCAGTTCTTCCAGCTTCTCCCAGGGTGGGCGCTGGATCCCCCAGGTGGGTGTCACTGGGACCTGCTCCAGCTTTGCAGCCACGTTCCCTTTGGTGTGGCGGCTTCTGAAAGCGAAACAGCTTCCGGTGGTGGGTACAACATCCATCAACGGCGAACTGAGCTTTCCTATAAAAGCATGAGGAAGTGCTTTAAAAGTCACCTGAAAGAAAGGGAATGTGATCTTTTTATCACATCGAGGTTATAAAATGAAAGAACGCCGGAAAGCCTTTCAGGAGACTACTCTCTTTGGCCTCTCAGCAGCGTGAGACCAAACAGTTCAGTGGCTGTTGCCCCTGGCTGCCTTTTTTGTGTGTTATTCAGACAGTGAAAGCGGTAACCTTTCCAAAGGACAGGCTAGGTACAGAGAAGACTCTAACAGCCACGCTGAAAGCCCTCCAGCATCCTGGCCGTACCTCCCCATAGCCTCCAGGACAGAAGATGCTGAACCAAACCGAATTCCCAACCCCCTGGTGTCACGGTGAGAGCCGGGATGGGGCTGAGCAGCCGGCGCCCGGAGCGGGGCCATCGACTGAGCCTCGCAGCTCGGAAAGAGATCTGCTAGTTGTCAGGGATACAAAGGCAAGCTCAGAAATGTACGCTCCAAACACTAAAAAGCCCCAAAACAAAACCAGTAAAAACCCCCAGCAGACAAATATCTGAAAATGGTAACAGAGACCGGGGACCCTGGTGGATCATTTCCATGGTTTTCTTAACGCCGGGCACCAGCAGTACTGTGCGTAGGAAGGGCTGTATTAGACACGAACAGGGATGCTCTGGAGTGTGATGTGCTGCAAACACATTCATTTGAGATAGACAGATAGATATACATATATATATATTTCTGAGTGAGTTTTGTTCCTGAGGGATCAGACACGGAGCCTGGGCTATCAAGGGTTTGAAAAAAACACCCAAGCTGAAACCCCACGGTGGTGGAACACGGGAGGAATATCAATGCAGCAACTTCTGCCCGAGGAAAGGGACCTACTGGAAAATACATCCACCGGAACAGTCAACCGACCCCAACGCACCTGCAGAGGCTTTGCCACGCTCTGACCCCAGCTGGGCCCCGCTTGTGGGAGCAGCGTGGTTTGAAGCACGCTGGGTACAAGGTTAATAGCCAAGGAGGGTCCCTTTAACCTTGATACTTGTTCTAGACTTCGAGTTGCAAAGGATGGGGACTAGAGGTCGCCACATTTTTTATCTGACATTTGAGCACAGACATTTGTCAAAACTTGAATGTAGTTGGCTGAAAATCTTTTAAGCCCAAAGAATTTTTTTTATATCTGAAATAGTGCTTTAAAATTGTCCTCATTCTTTATTCTCTTCTATATTTAAGACTGTGACAGCATTTTCCGGTTTTGGGAAGCTTTTTAACATGTACATAACATTTATTGGGATTTTTTGGGGGTTTTTTTTGGTTTGTTTTTTTTTTTTCTGACTGAGCCTTGGCAAGTAAGACACCAAGCCTGGAGCAAGCAGAAAATAAGGACTGGGCTGTTTTCAGAAGATAAGTATGAACAGAAAAACACCACAAAAAGAGGCCAGTGTTCTATAGAATTTTTTTTTCTAGTCTAAAACTATTTTACGTACTGATGCTGCCACTGAGGGACCTAATAGATTTCCATGCCTCAAGGAGCCCCATAAAGGCATTTGGGTTGCGCACAGCCTATTGAAGCCATTCAGGCGCTATGGACTGACTTCAAAATTATTATCGGAATTATTATCAAAATTACTATCAGAAACTCTGTTGTAACGGTATCTCCGTCCTTGGGTAGTATTGACTTTCCTGTTTAGAAAGACTGTCAGTTAATGACCTTCTCTTATGGCGCTCGTTTAATGCCACGATTAGAATCACAGAATCATTACAAATGGGTTACATCTCGCTCTCCAGTGATCCAAACTCCAGGTCAGACAGACGTCCACAAGGAAGCAGGAGAGAAATAAGGAAAATGAATTACATGCTTCTGATTGTCACCACTGCTATTCATGCAAGGGGGTGGC
The DNA here is from genome assembly GCA_013396915.1 of Stercorarius parasiticus. Taxonomy (NCBI): domain Eukaryota; kingdom Metazoa; phylum Chordata; class Aves; order Charadriiformes; family Stercorariidae; genus Stercorarius; species Stercorarius parasiticus. Next base: position 450,246 of record VWZL01004408.1, read on the forward strand.
AGGGAGCTGGTATGAGCTACAGATAAATTTCATTAAAAAAAAGAGAGGTATGACAAGTACCTTGGATGAGGTATTTTGATTCCCACTGCAGCCCCTGAGTCGGTGCCAAGGCAGAGCGGGGCTGTGATTAAGGCTGCAGCTTGGAAGACCTGGATTTCGTTTGCATTTTCCCAAACACTCCCCAAGTGACCTTTAGCAGGTCATTTAATTTTTCCATGCCTCAAAAGAAATTGAAAATAACACTTCAGAACGAAATGAAAACACTTCCTTATCTCACAGCCATATCGTGAGAGTAAAAATCCATTAGTCTGCTGAAGCGCTCGGCCACCCGGGATGAGGGGGGCTGCGGAGGCGCCCACCCCCAGCACCCTCCCCTCCGCTGCGGGTACCGCCGCAGAAGCTGGGGCCTCCGGCACCCTGGCAGGAGCCAGAAGCAGACGCCGCTTTCAAATCCCGTTGGTATTTCGCAGGCTTTATGCCCCAGAGATGCCAGGTCATCTGGCAAAGCACTTAAAAGGAGGCCTGAGGAATAAGCCTTCTAACTTCTGGCTGAGGCAATTTTTGTAAAACCATGAAATTACATCCGGCTTTTCTTGGATGGGAAGAGAGGAGCAATAGTTCAATGTCTAGGTGGCCACACAGCGACCGTCGCTGCTGAGAGGTGCCCTTTGGTAAATGTGCCAGCATTAAATTGATGCTGCTTCCAGTTTGCGTCTGCCACTTTCTGACAAAAGGAGTGAGCGTCGAGAGACGGAAAAAATCCAAAAACCCCAGGCAGACCAGAAGGGAAAGTAAACAACAATATGAGAAACATTTTTGAAAACAAAAAGTGATCTTCTTTGGACTCATGCAAACGAAATTCTTCCTATAGCGGGTAACTTCTGGGCGATTACCTAAAGGCCAGGCTTTGGGAAAAAAAACCCTATCCTAGTTATGTCCATTGCACTCTTATAATCCACAAAACCTTTGCTGTCAAATGCTGCCAGAGCGATTTAATAAACAGGGAGAACGCCTTAATGTATTCTGAAACCTGAAAACCACCCATCATTAGCCCCACATGCTGTTTTCCTACTTTCTCTGCTTTAAGCCATTTAGCTGCTACAGCTGTTTTTTCTTGTAAGTCTGACTTCTGTTTTTATCAGTCTGATTTGTTTTCTGGTATATCTCGCTTGATTAAAAAGAGGAAGAAAAACCTTTTCACAATTCAGGTAAAACTGCCTTCTTCTTTAAGCTCTGTCGGACTGGAAGCTTGGAAAAGATCATCAAGAAGATCAGTGTAGGTGAATAAATATTCATACTATTGCTCATAATTTATACTTGGTTTCATTTTTGCAGATAGGCTTGAAATTCCACACTCATGACACCGCTGCTATAGTCAGGCCTTTTTATTCTTAGGAGCATGAGGTTTTCTAAATCCCATCAGCGCAGCAATTAAAAAATAAAACCAATGTAATATATTCAACAGAATATATCCAAACCACTTCCCCTAATCCTATAGCTCTACACATGGTGGGTACAACACAAGGATCCTGGATTTTAAAATTAACGGCACTCAGGCGCACACACAAGTTTTGGGAATCTCACCTGTGTTGACTCCGCGTGGTCTGGATAAAAGAAATTAATTTGGTGTCATTCGTTATTCATTGCTGAGAATTAACTTAAGAAAATAGCTCGGCTGAGGCCTTGCTAGCTGCGTATCATATATGCCTTCACCATCATGAATTGAAGGGAACACCCAAACAGTGAAGGAACAGGTTATAGTCAGAAAAGCAGCTGATTTAATTAGATTTGGCAGAATGAAAGGTTAGTGGAAAACAGTCAAATAACTAAGAAGAGATTAATGCAAGATGCTCCCTGTTGTATTTCCCTTAAGAGCCGTTTTCCCGGGTATGGGAAGGGTCATGTTGTGTCGATTTGCTGAGAAAGTGATTGACAGAATTACTGGAAAAGAAACTCGGTTTGGTTGTGAAGTCGGAAATACTAACGGGGGCTCCTGTCAAAACCAGCCCTGCCTGCAAACAGCTCTGTTTCCCTGGCTTTCCGTAGGGCCGCGCTCCTCAGGAGCTGCAGACAAACACTCCCGCCAGGGGCAGCTGGGCAGGTTCAGGCGGCGCAGACTCAGCTGGAAGCCCCCCCCCCGGCCTTGAAAAGCCATCACGGGTCTGTGCCTTGGGCGCATCGCTAACGCTGGGGCTGCTGGACCAGCGCCGGGGATCGTAGAGCAAAACGTCCTGCCTGACGCCTCCACCGCAAACTCCTCCTCCGCCAGCTTTGGCCCCCGGAGCCGTGGCCGTGGGCCAACCACGTCTAACCTCTGTACGGCACCGACCAGCCCCTGCTCCCACTGCCGCCTGGATGGGACCTGAGCCAGCCTGCGAGCCCTGCTGCTTACCGAGAAGTCAATTTTTATGTGAAAAGATGTACAGTGCTGTGGGAAAAGCAACCAAAAGCTTATCCTGTGAGCGAAGGCTTTCGAGCTGGCTGGAAATGCTGACCCACAACATGAGACAAAGACATCTGAACAACGACGAGATTTGATCTTGTTCATTTTGTACATATTAATAACGCCAAAGATGTGACACACAGAAATAAAACAATGCCGTCGATCCAACACTTGATTGTTGTACTATGCCTTGGTGTAGAAGAGGGAGGGATGCCCCGGGCAGCGGTGGAGTCGCCATCCCTGGAGGTGTTCAAAAGCCGAGCAGACGTGGTGCTGAGGGACATGGGGTAGTGGTAACTTGGCAGTGCTGGTTAATGGTTGGACTCGAGGATCTTAAAGGTCTTTTCCAACCAAAACAATTCTGTGATTCTGCGATTGTAATTCAGACTAAATCTGATGGAAAAACCACGCCAAGTCCAGCACAAAATACAGCCGTAAAGTTTGCGATAACTTACCAAATGCAACACAGCTACAATCCCTCAGGTGGTACAAATCACTCACTGAACAGGATCTAGGATTAATGGAGGCTAAAATGCTATACTTCTTGGAATGAGGCATCTCAGCTGTTTTTTAGAAGCTAATGGTCCTAATGTTTTTATGTAGATGTGTTAGATAAATACAAAAGAAAGATTTTTTTACTAAACATTGTATTAATGGATTTGAGTGAAGTCATGAGTGGATTACATGTACTTTTAAAAAATGCAGGCCACCAAAATTAAGAAATTTTCGCAGAGAGCACTCTTAATAGCGCAGAGCTTCCTGTGGAGCTTGCTGATGTTCTCAGCACTCACTGCTCTCTGGGGTACAACATTTGGGAAATGAGAAACAGAGAGAACCCAGGAAAATATTGATTGCTATATTGAGCAATCAGGGGGTTGCAATAGGAAGGGGCTGCAGGGCGTTTGCGCAGACTTACTCTTGGGGATGATGTCTGCATCTTTTGGGTTCTGTTGCGCCCAAAGACCCAGCAGAGAAACACTGCAATGAGGGCTGAAACCCAAGCCCTTGGCGCTTTGGGGACACCGTTTTGAAGGATGCGATGGCAGCGCTAGGGCAGCCCAGCTTCAGCGGGGCTTCACCACCCTCCACGGTCTGTTTTCCGCTTGGGGGAGCGAAGACCTGTACAACTCAATATACTGCCTGCTCAGAAGGTTTCAGACAAGAGATAAAACGGGGGAAGTGAGGAACCGGAACGAACGGCTTCATGATAAACTGAAAAACTGCTGATAAACTAAATGACTGAGAAGCCGGGCTGGCAGAGTGCCACCGCGAGAATTCGCTGTGATGAGCAGGGACGTTTTCCTTCCCATATTGGGCCTGTCAGCCTTAATCAGATCTCCATTAGCAGAGGCACTGTATGTCCAGGTGAGACTACAAACACAGCAATCATTATCATCCAGGAAACAAACTGCTCAATGTCAACGGCAGGAGGAGAAGGTCTGGCCAGAATAGTTTTTTAGAAAGTCGTCCAAAAGAAGTGTACTGATATACAATGTGTGAAATTTAAAGGCCGTGTTTCTTAATTTGAAGGAGGAGGGAGTGGACCAAGAAGGATTTTCGATAATCCTAAACTGCCCCAGCTGTACAGGGAGACCTTTGGCAGGGTAATTGGGTCCTGTCTTGTGACTGTCTAAAGGGAGGATGGAGCAGTAGCCGTAAGCCATTTCAATAATTGAAGGCAGAATTTAATTTTCTCAGATCAGGGCCTTAATCAAGCAGCATTTAATTTCTATGCTCTTTGTCGTCTAAGGGATGCATGGGATCTTTGCGAGTGTCAAAGGCCTTTAAGTGACCAGGAGCAGGTTCCATCTTCCCAGGGGAAATTTTATAAAGGAGTCAGCACTGTAGAAACACCCTTGACAGCCTCCCAGGTTCCTCTAATACAGAACTAACTTCACATCGCCACAAGGTATGAAAGAGGAACTTGCCAACCATCGTTATGTGATGAAATGTAATACTTGCAGTTATAAAATTAGAGGAATGTAGCAGTTTCTTGGCCATTAGCTGCAAGAGGGAGTTTCAGCATTTCAGTTCTCTCCAATTCTGGCTACTTTTCCTCTTAAAAAACATTTACGTATGGAGGAGCTGAATTTCATGAGAGAAGCAAAATGACCCTGAATTTAGTAGCCTATATTAGAAAATACTTAAAAGTAACAGACTGAAATGAAAAATCGCAAAGCATAATTCTGCCAAGATAATTAATCCTTGTTAACCCATGACCTGATCATATATGATGCTGTGCTGACGAGCTTACTGAAATGCTATAAATAATGCCGACATATTTTATTTTCTTTGTAGGCATAAATATTGACAAATTCATACTCATTAAACTTCTGCGAGCTGGGAATTACCCCCGTTTCTCAAATGGGGAAGGGCAGGAGGAATTAAGACTGTTTTTGCAGAGGCATTCGTGAGTTTGGGGAGTCCAGTTTGAGATGCTGAATACAGTTTTAAGCCTTCTTTCTGCACAGAAGTAAAGCTACACTGACCACATCCATACCAGCAATGTTACCTCTTTTCCCCCCGCCCTCAGATGAGACCTGTTTCTACGTGCAAGAAAATCCTTTTGCCGCGATGCAGCAGCTTCCCGAGCAGAATTGCTTACGCAGGAAGAAACTTTGTGCCGCTGTAACTAGACTGACCGTAAGTTTTGTGCAGCAACTCACCGTTTTATACTCAGTGTCAGAACTAGCCCAGCAAAATGTAACTGCAGAATAAGGATACAGGTACGTAAAAAAATGTTCTCAGACAATCTGGGGGGATGGATTTCCAGTCCCTCCCCACTGGATCTGCTTCCTCGCTCCCCACCTCTGGCTACGACGCGCCAGCTCCCACCTGCTCAGGCTGCAAACGACAGTCCTTGCTCCAGCACTGATACCTCCTGACAACTGGGAAGGAAAGGGTATGTCGTGGCATGAAGAATCCCTCAAAACTAAGTATTTTTGCTTTGGTTGTGATGCGGAATTCAGATGCAACCACCTCAGCTGGCCGTGCCCCGTGCTCTGTAATCTCAGCTCCCTGCGTGACACAAGGGAAACATCTCAAAACTTCACCAGAATTTTCTTCAGAATTTAGTTTAATGTCTTGCCCCTGTAGCAGATTTAGAAGAGGCTGATGAGATTCTAAGTTCAATGCTCTCCTAAATACTGGTGAGACTTGTACTCTTGGAGAAGAAAATAAGTACTTACCCTACTCCTACGGCAGTATGTAATGCTAAACTTCCATAGAGCTTCTCACCTCAGGTTCTGGAGGTGGTGTACAAACTTACACTAAGGAAATGTTATATGGGTGTTGCTTTATTTCCTCCACTTCTCAGACAAAACTGTGCTGTGAAAGTAGGAGGAGTAGAAGCTGATGTGCTCCATTGCAAGCAAGAAGCAGGGCTGTAAGAGCGGGCTCCGTGTGGACCTGGAGGGACCATCCTCTTCAGGCAGGACGTGAAGTCCTGGGACTCGGGTCCTTGGGCTCTCCTAAGAAGAAGCTGGAGGTTGTGATAAGTATGTGTGAAGATTTTTGTGAGATGCATTAACTCCCTGTGGGGAATAGGGTGAGATCATGAGATGTATTTAATTTTATCATAAGTTGCACTCACATTTGTGTCCCAGAGGTGAAAAGGTTTATCTCATCCCACTAACTGCAGTGTTCACCTCACTCTTGGTTAATGGGAGCTGTATGGATTTGTTATTTCCCTTTTCTTGTAGCAAATGTCAGAACAATCCAGGTTTAGAAATGTATTATCTGAGAGCAGAAAACAAAGTGCTAACTCAAACCAGCGGTAACAGGTCCTTACTTTGAGTCATTAAGGTCTCTAACTAAACCATCAGCCCACGGAGTCATCGATTTGGAGGACGGACCTTGCCCACACAAAGTCAGCCCTGGCACTTTGAAGGGGCAGAAAGTGGAAAACACAACGCGCATCACAGAGATCCCATTTTCACCGCTCCATTCGAAACAGAAAGGCCGGTCCTGGGCTGGCACCTTCCTCGGGTTTGGGAAGGTCTGCGCATTTGCCTGATGTTATTTTTCAGAATCTTTTTCAAGTGGAAGGGGACGTTCAACCCCAGGCGCCCGGCGCCGCTCCCTGGGGCTGGGTGTGCAGCACGTGACAGAATCGGACCCTGGTATTTTTATAAAAGGGCAAAAAGCAAACAAACAAAATCGACAGATGGAAATCCTCAGACGGAAGGGGACACACTGGTCGTTTATTCAAAGGGCTGCTAAGGTCTAATGGAAATTTTCATGAAGCATTCCATTTAGAACGAGCAGAGGTTTATTTAGCCCATATTTTCTCTTTGTTTTCAATCATTTTTCATAGCAAAGAACATTTGCTACCAGTGCTCATTCCTAGCGTCTTCAATTGTGTATTCCCCAGCACTACCCTGGTTGCTACGGAGACGAGTGAGATGCCACAAACAACAGCAAAGCTCTCCTGGTGCGGAAGCAGCACACCAAGGAAACAGCCCTCGGAAACACAAGATCTTCCAGCCCTTGTACACTGGAGTGGAAAATGGGTGAGATCTACCGGATATATAATGCGCTGGACCCCGAGTCTAACCAAAGTATTTCCCCAGAGTTCATTCCCTGTTGCCAGCTGCTTTTCAAGCTGCACAAAAGCCACGAACCCCGTTACTCTGGACTTGATGCCAAAGAACATTTTCTACCTGGATTTGAATAATGTGAATATATTAATTAAAGTTGATAATGCCTGATAATGATTTCCATCAGCAGTAGAATGTTGCTATATTTATCATTATGTATGAGATTCTTGTACCTCACGGTAATTTATACGAAGACTTGAAGTGACGTGACTTGCCATCTTAACAACTTTTCTGGTAACACCTTTAAAGTCACAGAACACTGTCTTCTCAGAGAAGTCCATTTCTCAGCACATGAAGGGAAGCGAAGAGGGGAGATCAGGACCCCCAGGTTTCGCTTTGAGCAGCTTACCCTTGAAAAGGAGTTGATTTTGAGACTGGCCACAGCACTGGCAAAAATTTGAGAACAATTCAGCGTTTGTATTTATTATGGACGCTGCTTTGCAGAACTCTGACATGGTCTACAGACAGAAGTAGGGCTTAAAATACAGGGAGACAGGAAGAGGGAAAACAGAAACTCTGTGCCTTGGTCCTTTCTAAAATCCGTCAGGAGAACCCACCAGGAGATATCTCTGAGGCTGGGGGAGCCGGCTTCCCTGCCTGAGCAGCACTGGCCCCAGGGGTCTGGGCTCGGCCAGTCCTCGCAGCTTCCCCTTGGACTTCAGGGAAGGAGCACCTCTCCTTAGGCTGCGCTCAGGGGCCCTTCGAAATGGGAGCTTTGGCAGCAAGAAGTAAGAAACATCCCGCAAAAGCCGGAGAGGATGCAGCAGGAAGGTGGCCAGAAGATGTCTTCTGCGACCCAACGCTTTGGCTGGAAGGGTGGGCAAGGAATGGACCTTCCCTCAAGGGGGCGAAGAGGGGATGACGGGATCCCACAAAGGAAGCACCCAAACCCTCACACAGTGGTGGAACACAAAGGTCTCCAACCCAGCGGGGTAGAATTCATGGGACTGCCATGGTACCATCTCGATCGGGATGTAGGAATCACTGCTGCTGCTGCTGCCGGGCTCAGCGGGGCTCCTGGTGGGACAGCCCCTCGGAGAAGAAAAACTCGAGTCAGATACTGAACGTCAGCCAGTAACTAGACTTTCATGGCAGTATGACCTAAAAAAAAGCCAAACTATATCTGACTTTAAAAATTCATTTTTATACCAGGTCACTGGATATAGACATGGACTGAAAATTCTGGAAAAAAAAATCGAAATAAGCATTTCCTATAAAATACGTCTTAGGGATATGAAATTTATAAAATATGAATTCATAGAATATGCAAAACAGGTTCACTTTTGGGTAGCATGGACAAAAGTCAGAAACGTCAGTAACTGACAAACAGAGGTCAAAAAAGTTTGCAAAATAAAATAGGAAAAAACCATCTGGGAACCTCAAAAATCTCTGCTGACATAACTGCTCTTGGTTTCAGCAGACCTCCACTCAAAGACAGAACAACAGGAATCTTCTTAAATATTTGTTGTTAAGGTAAGTCTAAAATGATTGTCTAGCACAATGTTAATTACATTGTACAGCAATCAAAACAGAGACGCCGAGTCTAATGAATCCCTGCTCTCACCTTTGGAACAGAACTGGAGTGTCTTGTTCACCTCCTTATTAGCCCATAAATATTCTAATTAGGAAGCAACTCCAGATGAATAGGATTAGCAATAAGGACATTTTAGACTAGGTACACAAGAGATACTCAAAACTCTCATGTCTTATCTAAGGCTCTCCTGACATTTATAATCATGTAGAAACGCTAAATTTACATAGCTCTGCCTAATTAGACATGGTTGCAATTATGTTTGTGGGCTTCCTTTTTTTCCTGCCCAAGTGTAACTTACACTGTCAAAACAGGAAGCAGGAACTGAATAGAAGCTCAGCAAGAAATAAAAGTATTTTCTGCTATTTATTTTTTGACTGTTTTCATTTGAAATTCGTATTTCAAAGCCATTTTTTTCCGATGCCAGGCAAGAACTGGCTGTTATGGATCCAAGTCCAGATCACTGCTGCTTTAGATGTAAAAATGTGCTTTTTTTTTTTAGATCGGCAGCATCTCAAGAGCAGGCCAAATTCTGCGAGAGGCGACACAGGCTCTGCCTGCAGTCAGTGGGCGGCCCCGGCTCTCAGTGAGAGCAGGAAACAAAGAAGCTCGTGTCTGTCGAGGACCGCGAGCTCCCCGAGATCCTCACCCTGCCCGTGCATTTTGCTGACTGCCCTGCGGGGGTTGTTTCAGTCCCTCTCCCCGGCCTGAAAGAGCCCGACTCTGACATTTCTGAAGTAATTCCGTGTTCGGCTTCCTTGGCCTTCAGAAAGATGGCGAGAAGCAGGTAATGCATCAAGCTGTATTTTCTGTGCGGCAAATGCTGGTGTTGTTGGGCAGGGATTTGATAAATGATGTGTACATTATAATAACTGAATTTCAATATATTGTCTTTGATGTCTATAATAACGGATAGAGTTCTTCCACCTTAGCTCAAACATAAATCAAAGTAAGTGATATGCACTCAATTCAACACGCTTACGAATTTCTGTTTCAGAACTAAACCATAATCATGAAAACTCACCTGTGCCGGCAGCCGGCACCTGCGCGGGGCTCAGGCTGCGCTGGGGGCAGGCGGAGATGGCCGTACAGATGGGACCGGGGTATCGGGCAATTCCCAGGGCAAACAGCCACAAATCCATTTTATTGACTGCTTAAGGTCTAGTTCTCTCTACTCCTAAACACTTTGTTTATTAGAAAACCAGCATCTTATTTGACTGCCACGTCACGTTTCAAGCTCCATGCAAATGAGGCAGCAGGGTCAGGGAGCCCTGGGAAGCCGGGTGTCCTGGCAGCAAAGGGCAGCGGCTCTTGGCACAGCGGTACTTAGGAACACCTTCCTAATAAAGACTCAGGAGGAACGAGGGAACCACCAAAGAATGGTATTGAAAACCTCCTGTTTACAGCTTCACTGCTTGGAACGTGGGAGAGGTGGAGAAACAACAGTTCTGCTCGTGCAGGTTTGTAAAAGCCAAAAGAAATCAATTAAGAAACCAAGTATCTTCCTTCTAGCAAACTGGATCACGCAGCAAAGTGACTCCCAGGAGCACCCCCAGACTGTTCAATGCACAGCCCAGATCGGGAACATCCACCAAAGTCACCCCAAAACCAGCTGAGACCTGAAGCCCAGCCGCAGCCTTCCAAGGAATCTTACCCTCGGGCTCCACTGAGCTATAAAGAGCTGGCATCTTTCTGAAAATCTGCACGAAATAAATGCAACAGTCTGCTTCTAAAAGCACGCAACGGGCAGGTTTTCTTTGGCTGGGACATGAGCCTCACGCCTGCTTTCTCATCAAGCCTTCTGGTCAGGAGTGCTGTCAGCCGAGACGGCTGGATCTGGAAGCTCCCGATGACAGCCCAAGGAGCTGAAACAAAATCAATAACCACACCAACACCACTCCCACCCTCTGCTCCGCTATATTTAAGATCAATCAATATGCATAAACGACTAGCGCCAGGCACATCTGCACTAGTCTAGCTCATAATCAACTTTGTCTTGTCTCCGCTTAATATAATTTTCCACCGTATTAGCAGTCTTTATGATATCCTGTCTTTTCAAATAGACATAATTCCGAATCACTACATAGTTCAATTGGATTATTTGAGTGGCACAGACCCACACGCGCACACACAGAGATCTGCTCCTCGGTGACAGCCTCTCCTCACCGCGCCGCGGCTGGGATTACACCGTGGTGAAAGTGTTCGCAAGGAGGTGACATTCGAGGCCGCAGCCAGCTTCTTCCGACACCTCTGGCAGAAAAATTTGTGCGTGTGTGTATACGTATACTTAACAGACTGGGAAAAGAAATGAACTAACTTATCAAATGCCATGCTGAAGCATCCATTAAAAATTGCACACACTTTTAATGACTTGGGTGAGGGTTGCTGTTGCATAAATTTATTTAACGTTAATGTCCCTTGTTTGCTGTAAATTTCCCACTGTGAAATTACCAGGGCAATTCTAATGGAGCTGAAGCCTCCAGCTGCACTCTATGATAAAGGAGGAAATAATTACAAATTCCTCTGGGAAGCCAAAGAAAGTCAAAGATCTCCTTCGAAACTGCTCCCAGATGAGCTGCTCGTCAGCAGGCTCCGGAGGTGCAGAGCCGCTCTCGGGCGCCGGGGAAGCAGAACGAGCGGGATGCTCGTCCTGACGACGGCTCCGCCATCAACTGACATTTAATTTGGAAGGATTGAAAGCTGGTGTCTGCAACAGCTTCTGCCAAGAAACGTATGAACAGTCAAGACAGAGCATGGAAGTGGTTTTATGTTCCAAGTTAGGATGATACTGTGTAATTTTACATCTAATCACCTAGCGCGAGACATAACCAGCAAACACAGCTCCAAGAGCTCAGGCCTGAAGCTCTGAGAGACGCCCGTATGATGAGAGGATGCTCAACTACGTGGGTTGTGCCATCTAGAATGGCATTTTCTACGTCCCTTTGAACCCAGAGCCTACAGCCTTTGCCAGAGTTCACATCAAGAGTGGAAGAAGGATAAAAAATAGTAACTGCAGAAACTCTTCTCATGATGTACAGAAGATAAAGAGATTCAACCCCTTGCTTCAGCTGCAGCGTCCCAGCTACGCTCAATCCATGCTTGACTGCTCTCCAAACAGCCGGGAGTGTTCACGCTTTTCATGGGATCTCAGTTTTCCTCCTTCAACACAAGACATCCTGCACTACCAGCACCTTTCATTCATTAACCAGATTTGATCGTTTTCAAGGCCGCTGATGTCCTGTCACCAGAGATAGCAAGCGCTAGGCTAGTTTCGGCAAGGAGATGCTCCAGAGCCTGATGAGGCTCTACTACCAACCCCTTTGTGCTACCACCTCCTTAACCCTCCGTCCCTGCAAACATCTCTCCTCCCCTTTCTGTTTTCTCCCCTCCCTTGTCTCTCCCTGCTCCTGGAGAGACAGAATGCTGCAGGACAGATGTTTCTCCCTTCTTCTCCCTTCCTCCACACCATCCTGGGCTGGCCAGCCCAGCCCTGCCACTGGGAGGCAGCACCCTCCCCTCGGGCAGCTTGGGACTCAGCCCCCCTAACGAGCGACCCAGGAATCGCTCAGACTGCACCTCCGAAATAATAAGACCACTCATTCCTGGTAAGGAAAGCAGAGAAACGTAAGAAACAAAATCAGCTAATGGACCAGACAGGCAGCATTTATGCAGTCGCTCCCCATGCGTCACTCACAATAACGTGCTGCAGTGTACTTCAGGCTTGTTTCCCAAGAACAAATGTAATTCTTATTTATAATGCAACAAAGGATAAAGCAGGTTTCCTGATCCTGATAAGTGACTCTGTGATTACTTCTTCAATAAAAAACATCATGTCTTTCAGATTATTCTTTCACGTTTTATTGTGGTTTGGAACAGAGAAGGCACAGACGAGCGTCTGAGCCTTGAGTCCCTTCGTTTATTTTCTCATTAATAAAACCCGGGGATCGGCTAGAGAACACTTTGATGGCACTTAAGGACTTTTGAATACCAGATTGAACTTTGCGGACTGGACTTGCAGCGGCACATAACCAACGCACGGCTACGGGGAGCGTCACCGTTTATCAGGTAATTGCATCCTGCGAGATGATAACGCGCCGGCGGCGGCGTGCGGCGTTATCCCCGCGGATCGTGACATGGCGCTCTCCCGGAATAGCAATCGCCTGGCCAGCTGAACGAGCGGCGAACCAACACGCTGCTGGGAAGCCCGTCAGCAAAACGCCCGGACAGTGCATCAGCATCCTCCAGACATGGGCGCGCTGTGCCCCGATGGGGTGAAAAATGTTAACTGAAACGTAATCACCTGCTTGGACCTTCTACTTGCATTCAAATTTCTCTAAGAAAAAAACGTACCATATTATTTACCGTGTCTTCTTTTAAGGTAGCTGTCACCACACGGTTCCACAACACCAAACATACTAAGAATGGGATTTTCTGTGTCAAAATGTCCCATTGAAATTCAGACACCTCCTTCTCACAGTCTGTGCAACGCTGCGAAGCAAACAGGGCCCGCACCTCATTGGAAAAAATCCCCAAACAAATGTTGTGTTTATGTAACGGTGTATTTATTTAGGGCCACTCCAAACAGATACAGCTGGTCAGGCTTGAAAATAACTGCGTGCGAAAACGCAAACAATAATTTACGTAACTTTAAATGAGTTCTTCCAAGATGTTTTGAGGCGTTTTCCCTGACCGCTCCCCTGCACAGCTGGTTATTGAGTACGCCATTTAGCCTACCTTATTTCCTGTGGACGGTGCAAGAAAAGCACCGTGCCCGTGCCCCTCTCCAAACCTGCCCCGGTACAGCGGCGGGGTCACACAATAATGCAAAATCCATCTCTCCAATCCGTCAGTCAGCCTTCGGAGATGCTAATCCTGCAGGCAGTGGTCACTCCGAGTTACGTTAATAGGCTCTTATCGCGAATGGTGGAATTAGCTTTCAGAAGAACATCCCTAAATACCCATTTTGATATGGTAGGATGACGGCAGTGGCAGAAACCATAGAGCGAGCTGAAGGGGCCTGAGGACGAAAACTGGTGGAGAATATTGTGACAAAGTGGTTTTTCATCAGAAGACGCTACGAGTGAAACTGCTCCCAAGGAAGGGCCGTCAAAACCTCTCCCTCACTTGGAATTCGTTTTTACATTGCAAAGTAGGCCCTTTTTAAGTGGTTTTAATGGTCTGAGATAACTTTGACAAAAATTGATGTTTTAAAATGTCAAACATCATTTTAGAAGATCAATATCAATGTGACATTTTTGCAGCTATTAATATAAAAATGTTGATTCTCTCCAGATTTTTTTTCTGATTGGCAATTACGATTTAAAAAATTCATTACATTGTCCTAATCTGGGGGTGGGAAACTCTTGTGGGGTATTTCCTGCCTAATCAGGATCATCTACATAAATGATTGCTGATGCTTCAATCTCTGCTCGCACGGATACAGCTGAGAGATTCTCCAGCTCTCCGGTTGGGGGCTCACGGAAACGTTGCCGTGGCCAAAGGAGCCGCGGGCGGGCCACCTACCCAAAGATCCAGCCAAGGTCCTGCAGGTTTCCCTGCCCTCCAAGCTCCTTTCCCAGCGTGAGCAAGGTTGGCTCACGGAAAGCCAGTTTCGATACAGCTGTGCGCGCCACGCTCGGGGCAGGGATTGCTTTGCAAGGGCTGCCGCGTTGAAGCCAGGCAGTCATTCCTGCCTCTCCCGCACACGCTGACGGAAGCTGCCTCCGCTTCTCACCCACAGGGCAGATTTTGGGATAGTGAGGCGCGCTGGTAACCCTCTCAGATCTTCTCTTTGTGATCAAATACGCATTCATTCAAACCACATCTCGCTGCTGATTTACAAGCAAATACTGTTCATTACCTTTTCTGTCAAACATCATGTCTTCTGATATCAAACATCAAGGGGGGGGAAAAACGCACATAATTTACAAATCTAATAACGCATTTCCCATCACGCTCCTCTGCATTGCCATGGCCACAAAAAGATGGAATCAGCCGAGATGAAAGCATTTTCAGGGCTGAAGTTTAATGGCTAAAATAATTGCAGAAACATACACATCTCCAAAACAAACCACTTCCAGCATGAATAATGCGTGGAGTATCCTCTTATCTCCTACTCCACTTCACCTCAGTACAAGCTCCCTTGTGAGCAAAATACATACAATATATTGTAGGGTATTTCAAACACTGCAGCCCTCCACGGCCGGGCCAGCTCCGCTCTGCTGCAAACAAACCGCGGCGTCTGCACGGAGCTGAAGAGAGAAAGATGCTGCTGCTCTTCTCTCTCTGAAATTCCCCTTCGGAAGGTGAGAACAACACTTCCTAAGTAGGTATTTTATGTGGCATATGCTTGGGTGGTATCAAACCCTCCTTTCAGAAAAGCAGATACCTACCAGAAAAGCTTTACCAGTTCTCCAGGAGTCACTCGCTGTTGATTTACAAACCCTGCTCCCCATCCTCAGGCAATCGGCCTGGCCAGCTTACCCCTGCTCGAGCTTCTGCCCAAACCTTTAATCATTAAAACAAGATTTCTCCTTATAAACGGAGATGAATTCCACGTTGGTATGAATGTGAAACTGCAATCTATTTATTTTTCAGAGCGCTGTATAAATTAAGACTGGAAAGGCCAACTTACTGAATGTCTGGAGAGTATGAGTCACCGCATTTTTGTCCAATTAGTTCCCCTTCTAAATTTTAGCCATCAGATTTGAGGTCACTCAGTATGTGACCTGTTTACTTTAACTGAAAACTACATTTATTTTTCTAGAAAGGCATTTGGAACAGAAAGCATTTTAAGTGCAAAAAATGAATAGCTTGAATAAAACATCATTGTACTGACACGTACTCTACTTAATGAGGATTTCTCACACTAAATCCCCACTTTTTTTTTTTTTTTTTGGTAAATTGGAATAACAGAACAACAATGAAAGGAAAATATTTAGCCTAAAAATTAGGAGAAAAAATGGTGAGGTTACCATGGCAAAAGAACAAACCGCCTCGCTGCCCTGCTACTACAAGCTCCTACAGGCTTTAATGCGCCATTCTGGGCAAAATAAGGCCAGCTCCACCCTGCCTGCCCTCGGCACCTCCCCGGCGTATCCCACCGACTCAGCCTGCAGCGAGCGGAGAACATCCCAGACCCCGGCACCTGACGCTGTGGGTATTTATAGCCAGTCCGGTGATGCTTGGAAGTGCCGAACAAGAACAGCCCTCCCCTTCAAAGAGCCACCTTCTGCCACCTTTTGGGATACTAATTAGTGCAGAACTCCAGGAATTAAAGAGCATTCGTGGTGCGGAACAGCAAACTCCCACGTTTTTGTCCCTGCGCACACATTTCGGTCTTCTTGGAAGTATTACATCCCCGGCAACTCCACACTCCACGATCCCGACACGGTTCCAAAGCTCTGATGAGATGCGCCCTAAGACACTAGATATATCACCATTTTAATTACGCTTTACGGAGCACATAGTAGCGTCTCCATTGTTTACACTGATCACTTTCCCTTTTAAGACTACTTTAAGAATGCAAGACACTTTATCTGCTCTTCTGACAGTTACATTCCTCTGCATTTAAGGTGCCTTTTTCTTATGCTCGGTTAAGAGAAGTAGCTGCTGCAGGCTGAAACATCCTGTGAGCTCCTTCCTGCTCTAGCAAACGTCGATGGTAATATTTTAGTAAGAAATATAGCCAAAGATGCTTATAGGAACGGGTTGTGTTACTAAAAAAAGTACTACTAGGTCTAGGAAGAAGGAGTTAACAAAGCCTCTCTTTAAAATGCTAATAACAGACAATGGTCTGTGGATAAGTTAATTAGTGGAGCCAGCTTGTGTTTAATTATTTCACTTGACCTGGTGCAGACTTAGACAATAATCCCTTTAGAGAGGGGAAGGGGCTGTCGGAAATTGTGGGACGTACCAGAAGAAAAACTTCCCATCTGCCTGAGCTGAGCAGGTAGTCTACTGTCTAAAATTGGAATGATACACCATTCTCCACTGTAAGACAAGCTCAAATGGAAAAAGAAATGCAGGTCTGAACCAGAGAGATTATGCTAAGGACCTCGTGAGCTTTCCACTCTGATACTTAACTTCCCCCCCTCCCCATTCAGCTGGGATTTTACTACTGAATAATGTATAAGCCAGCCCACTGTAGTCAGAGGTGGGATTTCACCAGCAACTCGAAACAAGCGCAACCAGACTGAAGCAGGAGTCTCTGAACGTACTAAAATGTGTGCAAAGAAAGAAAAGGGTCTATAGACTCTTAGTATATGTGGAATTTTCTTACAGGAGAGGCTCTGAAGATTTGCACATTTGAAAAAAGAGAACTGATTAGATTGGGTGTCAGTCCTATTCTTGCTCAGACTCTATAATCGGATCCAATTAAACTCAAAGGTTTGTTTTATCCGAGTAGGTCAACCCCAAATCATGTAGCTTTTCAATTTGGTACCATCTCTTCAATAGCCTGCCCAAATACGAATAAGAAGTTTAATACGTGAATCAGTACAATCTCCTCCAGAGGCTATAGCGGCAATGCTTCAAGGAAGGCAGGTGTATAAAAGAGAGTCTAAGCCAAATGGAAAAAAGAATTAAAAAAACAAACTGGGAGCTGCTCTGGCAGGCAGTAAATACGCACCGTCTGAGGGGGAGAAAACTCTTCATTTCAGCCAAAGGGTGGGACTCATTCTTGGTGGGAATCGGCTCCACAGGAGATGTAAACTGGACTGGCTGCAGGCTTACCTTCACGCACTGGTCAGCGATGGCAGGGCCATTCGTGTCTCAGCACAGGGAGGACAATGAGTGACTACGGGCGGAGGAAACCTCAGCCAGGCTGAGCTTACACAAACTCACGATCAGACAGTGACGACAGATCGTCACACTTTGTATAACCAGTTGGTCTCCAGCCCACTACATTCGCGTCCTGATCTTCTTGCTGGTGAATTTTTTTGGGAGGTAAATACCGTGGCTGTTTTCCTGTCTACTCATTAGACTCCCACAGGTTCCAAGCTATTTACCAGCCTCTTTTTTTGGAAAGTTCTTCTGTTCTTTAGAAGTTTCTCCTATCATCTTCAAATATTTTTTAGTGAAACACATACTCATGCTATCGCCTTCCAAGGCCCGCGGATCAGAGCCCTTCCTCTATCAGTTTTACTAGTCTACCTAGCTATCAGGCTTTTATCATGGAAAAATAATCATAAAAACCTCTCCATACACACGAGCTCCAAAAACTGATTGACAGCTTCCTATTGAGAGAGTTGCAGCAATCGTGCAGAAGACCGAAAGGTACAGATGATTCTGGGAACACCCACCAGAAGCACGCACCGCCACTGCCATTCGAGAAACGCAAACGGGGAGACAGAATTCTTTCCAGGTACTGTAAACAAGGCTTCAGAACCACTGACGTAATTCCCTTCTCAATTAAAACAACAGCATTATTTCTACAACGAGGCTTCGCTCAGGTCCTTCCCATCTTGCCACAAGGGCTACCGAGGAATCCATCATGCGGTGCTGGACCAACCGCGCTCACGGCAGATTCCAGCCCTCCCCATCTGCCAACTTCTGGTATCTCAAATTACTACAAGTGGCCCTCACTGGGTGCACCACGCGTTTCCAAAGGCACTAAACGGGGTTAATAAAATGAACCTTCTTCACTGATGAGTGGTAGTGCTCCTCACCATAATTTGCTGAAAAAGGTCATTCTTGTCTGTAATGAGAAAATGAAATGCATGCTGCAATGATGGAGCAAGCTCAAATCAGTCCTACGTACAATGTAGAAACATAAACCAGAATCAAGCATAAATCTACTGGCTAAATTCAGCTTATGGCTAATCAGCTCTTCCTTTGACAGGATACTCCGCTGTGGAAATGGGATAATTTTATAACTGAATAATTTAACCCATTTTATCTTTAAGTAATGATTTCAGGCATATTAATATATAAAGCTTCAGTATTTACATTTTTGTTACATGGACCTGAAAAATTACAAGGTGTCAGGAGTAACACAGTATTCAGCGATAAAGGACATTTACAGCGTGGCTTTCGCCCCCCAGCGTGACTTTGTGCTCCACAAATCCCTGGGATGGCAGGCGGCAGACAGCGAGGCCAGAGCCCGCCGTCCCACGGGGCTGGGGCAACCGCTGCGCGAGAGCGAAGGGAAGCTGGCGGAAACGGTACGGCCAAGGCTAGAGGGGACAGGGAAAACACGTGCTCTGACCGCTCTACAGAGGATGCTCTAGCACTTTACCTGCTTATCCCTGTTAAGACTCCGGTAGTTTATGTCTGGCTTGAAGACACGTTCCACAAAGACTTCCAGTCGTTATCTGAATGCTGTGAGATGTGGAAAAGCCACTTACCCTTGAAGTCTGGTACAGTCCTTCATCATCTCAGTCACTGGAAAACACGCTGGGAGCCTGCGAGTCTGGAAGCTAAGTACAGGGGCTTGGGGTCCGAATTCATAGAAATGGATGCGCCTCACTGGCAAAATAATTACTAATCTCTCACTCTCATCCTCCTCCTGCGAGTTGAGCTACGGATGCATTTTGTAATGCAGTGATACGGGAACTTCATCCTTAAAAGCAAGATACCTGTTGCTCAGCAGAATCTAACAACCTTGTTTTAGTTCTTCTCCGGAAAAAAATAATGGAGAGAACATGAAAACCAGAATCCCTCTTGCTTTAAAGAACTCCTGTAATAGATACAAACAGCAAACACAGTCCGTGGTAGATTGCGCCTGTCAGAAGGTGACATCCTCTTACCAATTTTGCATTAGTCCTCACCGCTCCTTGGAGATGGCTAATTTGGGTGAGGAAAATGTGAAACAGAAACTCTTAGGATGCAGTCAAGCCATTTAGACGCCACTTTCCCTCATTCTTTGTATTTTGTCAGTACGCGCACACGACTGATAATCTGCACAGGTTCACTCGTGTATCACTCGCACCGTGTCGAGATCCTTCAGCCTCACGCTGCAGCAGACGCTCCTCCAGCCCTGCCCAGCAGAGCAGGCGCAGCCCTGCAGAACATGGCATTGACGTGCAGTGAGGGGAAGCAATGAACACAGGCGACGATAATCCAGAACAGAATAAATTCCTTTTGTTATATTCCAGGGGTGGGAAAAGGACTGAAAGCTGCTGGACTCTCCTGTCAGAGGGCAGCGCGGAAAGCAAGGCTCCACCTGCGATACCTGTTGGCTACACTTAGAGCATCGGCTGCCTGGAAGAGACGAACCCAGATTAAACCCACTGTATCCGGGTAATCTCAAACTAGTGGATTGCTACCTATGGGACTGTTTCACAAAGGATGAACTCTAGCAGTCTCCACGGCTAAGCTAATTCCTACCGCCAGTGCCATGCCTTGTTTACCCCCGGCCAACACCTGAAATGAAGCAACAAGGAGGTTTTGCAAAGCTACTGCAATGATCTGGAGATAAACGTACTCAAAATAGTTACCACGGATGGTAAAACCCAATCCCCGCTCAGTTTTCGGAGGAGCAGAGTATCCTTTTTCTTTTTTTTTTTTGACATAACATTTCAAATTTGTGCTCTATCAGAAATGTCTAGTTGCGCCAAACCCAGTGTGTTGGAAAAGAAATCAACTGTCTCTGCCAATAAGAACTTTTCCTCTTCCCCACAAAAATCCTGCCATTTCATTCATAAATAAAATAAGCCACTAACTCAGTTGTTGGCAGGCTCTCCCTTTTATCTTTCACTCACTTGAGAAAGACTAGCAACATCACGTTTTCGGAAAGCCAAGCGTAGTAATCATAGAATCGGATTTCATGTATTTTTAAAAGCATTTGCAGCAGCAGAGCTCCAATCACCGTTAAAAGAAATATAAACATACATAAGCTCAGAAGAAGCAACTCCAAGCTCCTGACTTTCTTCATTTCTTCAACACAAGATGAATGTGCCGGGAAGGGACTCCTTTCTAAAGGAGATCTCAAAAAGTTAGCAACGTTAACGCTACAAGCACCGCAGAGCCAAAATACTTATTATCTCAAATAAGCCCGGATGACGTTTGAGATGCCTCGGCATTTCCTGGCTTGCCAGCGGAGCGGGGGATCAACCGCCTCCTTCGCTCCCATTTCTCTCTTTTCCCTCCTGCTTGCTCAAAGTCCATGTTCATAAAATATTTAGCGGGAGCTCTTCAGAGGACGGTATCGCCTATCCTATAGCCCCAGCGCAGTTTTAACTCTGCTACTGAGACAGATATTCTGCCACCGGAGCAATCGGAAGAGCTGATGGGGCTGAATTCCTGCGCCGGGAGCTCACCCTCAGACCGACGGTCTGGGCTCCATCCCCACCGGGGACCCAGCGGGAGCCGCGCAGGACAAAGTGAGCGAACCCACAGCAGATCCGGTCCCTTTGGCACGGTTATAAGGAGAATTGTTACTTTTCAGAACCGAAAGCAGAAATACGGCTGTTCTGCCTGTCTCCCAGCCCCAGCTGGGGGCAGCTGACCCTTTTTCACCTCTTGTTATTTTCTTCCCAGTGGAAAAAAAAAAAGAGCAATGAAATCCGGAATTCAGATGCACTGCTACATCAAGCTGACGGTTGGGCAGCAACTCCCCCATTTCTGGTACCCCCCCATTTCTGGCGCAGCCTGCCAGAAATGAAATAAGCTCGCACGGTCCCCCTTGCCCCCTTACCATCTCCTGTGTCCACAGCCTTCCCTGTTAATCCGCACATTTTGTGCTCCCACCGCTATTTCCTCTTTCCCTCCTAGTTTCATTAAATCAGCTACAAATTCCCTACGTTTGCCCGACGTTTCCCTGTACTAGAGCAAGTATCTGCTTTTAACCTTTTCAGCTAAGCCTGGCTCTCTGAATGCACCTTTCAACCTCTGGCGCGCTCTAAATCCCTATCATTTTCCCTATTAGTTCAAGGGAGAGATGTTCCTTTGTTCCACCTTTGGCATTTCTCACCCTTAAGCATCCAGCAGCTGAAACCAGGCTGTTGCTAAACCGTCCTCCTTTAATATTTTTTATGAAGTGCAGTCCAATTATCTTTATCTTCCTTGGGGATCCATTCAATTAAGCGCAGTCGTAATGAGTGAATGGACGCAGAGCATTGTAACCGTATTTACATCCAGATTAATGGGAACCAGGTAAGATAACTTTAAAGCCATCAATATTTTAATACCTTGGCTTTTCATTTTGCTATCTCCAGTGTCAGACACATTTAGAGAGACTAGCACAATTTGAGAGGCCGAGTTTTTAATTTCCTCCTTGGTTTGTGGAAATGAGGGTTTAGAAACAGCAGCAAACTACAAGAATTTGTCTTAAAATACATTTCTTGCAGGTTAACTGAAACACTTCTCACGACACAAAGCAAGCTGGAACGCTTTGTCCAGGTTCTTGGACATTTAATGAATTGAAGGCAATGCAAGAAACCAGTAAAGAACCGGTATTTAAGTGGAGATGCTGAGGGCACCGGGAAGTCTCATTTAATGAGCACGCAACAGAAATGCTGAGCTAGAAACACTGATTTTCAAGTGACTTTTCTCCCCTCTGAAAGACAAATGCTGGATCTGGAACATGGATCTGTCTCTCAGATTCGGAATAGCTTTGACAGCTATTTTCGCACCTGCTTTGAGGCGCCTTTGCATTGCAGGAGCAAGGTAGAAGGGTCCGGCGCAGACTGAAAACCTGGTTCCGCTTCAGCACAGCTTAACGTAATAGTGTCATAGGCGCTGATAAATGTGTCAATAAGCATTTGGAGAAATAACTGGTATCCAGGGAATTTATCTTGGTTGTAGTAGTTTCAGCTGAATAGGTCAGATTTGTTAACATTTTAATTTACACAAATCTGCATTCCAAATACCGCTCTTCGGCTCCTTTTCCTAACAACAAGAAAATGTCAGCAGCAAAACCAAATTTACTCCTCTAATAGCTTTCTCAAGATTTCAGGAAAAACAAACAAAAACAAAAAACCAATCTGTGGCACAGTTATGGGAGCGCTTAAACACATTTTTCAATTTAGACCTGATACAATTTTATGTTAATAAACCAGAAACTTTTGCCAATTCCAGATGTATTCCTGAAACGCAGCAGAGCGCGCTGGGAATAAGCATGTCCCGTAGCTTCAGGGCAGCCCCAGGACTGTGCCCAGAGCTGGTTGCTCTGCCTCCATCCAAGCGTCCCTTGTCCCACCCGGTCCCCAGCCATGGGATGCCCGCCCCGCGTTTCCATCTCCAAAGTGCCACCTTGCCTTGATTTCCCAGACTCACTAACGTCAAGCACATGGTTCCCCTGCAAGTTTTTAAAATACTTCAGAGGCACTGAGATAAACCTGAAAAAAGCTGACCGTTTTTGCCTTACCCCTTCGCCCTAATTATCACCTGCCTCTTTTTTCAGCTGATTTGCGGAGATGAAAACCTCTCTCCCACCAAGCTATCCCAACCTATGTCTCTGAAATTAATACAAACCCATGACCTTTCTCTACCCATAAAGCCCTACATTAAAATGCTGGCCCCCACTGATGTCAAGGAGGCAACAGTAGTTCTGTCATTTCCATAAAATCAGCATTTTCCTGCCAGAATTCAGATCCCTCCTCCGAGTGCTGTGCCACCGTCCCCCCGAGGGCTGCCAGCAATCTCGACAGCACTTGCTTCTCCTCTTTGACTGCGAGCACGCTGCAGGCTTCAGCATTGCCTGGGATAATCTACCTGCTTAAGATTCAGCCAACTTTCTGCTTCTCTAAATAAAAAGAGCCGGGAAAGGTCAAACCTGCCCTAGGTTGCGCTCGCAAAGTCTGCCGCGTCGGGTGGGAAGGAGCAGGCTGCGGTGCTCCTCCTGCTCCCCCAGCGCTGCTCCTTCTCTTCACATCCGGAAAGCTCTCCACTCACCCCACCTTCTCCTTACGAAGATGTTTCACACGGTGCTACCCCCGGCTCGGTTCACCCTGGAGCCCTGCCTCGGGCAAGCCCCACATCCGCGCCGCTCCCAGCCGCGGCCGGGTCCCCGCACTGCTCCTGCCGGCTGCCCCGCGGTGCTCCGCTTGCTGCTGAGCTGCTGCCGGTGCTTCCATTGCCCTCAGCAGCCACCTGCAGGATTCCTCCCACTGCCCCCATGCAGCTCTGAAGCAAAAACGCGGCCCCGGGCACGTGAATGAAACGGGCACAAACCCCGGCAGAGCGATGCCTCTGTGCTGGCGCTCGGCAGAGCACTCTGCAGTGGGGCCAAAACCGCGCTGCTGGGGCTGATGTGGAAGGGAAAAATCTCCAAAGTGCTGGAGGGTTTCACCCCTCTGAGTTTCATGTCCCAGGCAGGAAACCCGGGGCCTCCCACTCGCTCCGTCCCTGCCATCCGTCACGGGGGCAAAGGAGGGAAAAGAAGAGCAAAACCAGTTTCTGGTGCCCTCTCTCGGAAATGCAGCACGTTGGGCTCTCTCAAAATGGATTTCACTGGACTTGCTATCTCTGGGGACTGCCTGAAGTTAAACATCGGAGCCTAAGACTATGTAAGTCCTTGCTTTTGTATTTGCTGCATAGCCATGCGCTCTGTGGCCGGCTGTTCAGTGAACAATGATCCTTCCCATCACTTACAAGCTGATGAAGATCTCCTAGTTGCAACGGACAGGTGACACTCCATGAACTGCACAGACCAATGGGAAAAAATCCCAGAACTCAAGTTCCCCCTGTCCCTTCACCCCCCTCCCCTCCTCCCCAGGTCACTCCAAATAGCCACTGATGCTACATCGATTTTTGTTTAATGCGTGAGGTATAAATGCTTTCTCCTCGAGCTATACTCGCATCTGGAGAAGGCAGAGCTCTGAGAATCATACCGTACAGCTTACACAAGTAGAGTATGCTTCTGCATTTGGAAAAGCTGTACACTGTAAAATACCAGAAAGAAGAGGTACTAAAGGCAGAGCCTCGCACAAAACCGAAACCACTGGAAGACATTTTCCTAGTTTGGAAATCACATAAAGATGCCACCATGAAACACGTCAAGTGTGTTGAGTAACTGCTTCCACAGATAACATGCAACGAACAAAGCAAGACAGGTCTAGAAAGGGCTACAGATGCCTGGCACTTCATTTGTCCCCTGACAGAAGGGGGACAAATGCCAATTCATTCATCCCCCTGCTCCTCCTGGAGCGTCTTCTACATCTTTGAGTTGTACAAATTTACGCAAGGAAAATATCAGCTCCATGAGTTTGAAGATTCTCCCAGGGTTTCATCGACTGATATGGATTAAGACATAAATATCACATCAAAGCCATGATGCCCCACAGCTGCTGCAGAAACAAAGACCACGATCTCCACGCCGCAACTCAAACTTTCAGAGGCTTTATATTCGAGACAGGATTGGGGCTTTGCATGTCAGCAACCCTCAAGAAGGGGAAACCTGGTCCGACGGCTTTTAAACTCACCTCTCTGTCCAGTCCAGCAGCCACAGTGACAATGTCTCCCGTCTCGCTGTTAATCGTAAACATATTTTGCGATGGGCTCTGTGGGGTCTGAGTCACGATTCGGTACCTCACCATCCCGTTCGCTGTGGTACTATCATCTGCATCATTTGCCGTCACTGTCATCACGTAGGTACCTTGGAACAAGAGAAGATGAAATATCAGGACTAGCTCATTGCAGAGCAGATTGTGGTCCCATTGACTCGGGGTCATGCATTTTACTCAGAAATGCTACGGAATAGACAGCCCATTGCAATCCAGCCAGCTAGGCAAGGCGAGGATTATGAAAATAGCAACACTGCTGAGACTAGATGATCTGTAAGGATACTGATTACACATAACTGGTACATAGCGAGAAGTCATATGAGGATATCTATGATTAACTTCTAATTCTTTCAGTGATTGTAACTTTTAGGGCAGCATTTTTTGTCCTGCAATTTCATACAGATTCCCACATGAGATTTTTTTCCACCCAATCACTACATTCACATGCATTCAAAAATTCTTCCAGAGTTTAATAGTGGAGAGCCCATCAGAGTTCTCAGCAGCTTCAGAAGGACCCCCTCAACACGCCCATGCCCAGTGCAGGAAGCAACTGCCTGCTGCCTCCAGTTCTTAGAGAAACGTCCACCTTTCCAGCCCCTTCTGGAGAAAAAAGACCCATTTTTGCCGAGCAAACGGAACAGCTGCTGCCCAGCAGGACAAAAAAATCAATGATTTTGTATGTGTGGCCAGCGATGTATTGAATCATTGGTTTGTTTCTTGCTAATCATCAGTGTCTTCATTTGCCTTGCAAAAAACAATCCCTACTTTCTAGATACTGTTGGTAGCGCACTGATGCACTGACAGGCTCATTATCACTGGAGTTTGGCAGCAGGGTGTTTTGCTAAAGTGGGAAATTATCATTATGAGGGTAAAAGATGTTACTTGATTGGATGGACTCCTGCAGCTGCATGGTCCTGCGACCCCCCAGAGCTCAGAGGGCCCAGCTTTACGCTTGTGATATTGGTAGGAGAGAATACTAAAAGGGCAAACACATACTGCTTACAAAAAGCAATCTGCAACAGTGGATGAATCTAATGATATGAGACTTGAAAGGAGGAGTGGGAGGCAGAGAGAGACAGGGAAACCAGACATAACCCCGTTTAGTGACCACCAAACCCAACAGCACCGATGGAGAGATGGAAGGGAATGCTTGAACACTGCTCATTTGGGAACTCTGAACAGATGAACCAACTCATGAGCCTGCTGCGCTGGAGGAGATGCAAAGTGGTCCCAACAAGAACCCGAGCTGATTCAAGATGGAGCCACGCATTGTTTTACAAAAAGAGCTGAGCTTGTTCTGCCCGCTTGGTTAGATGTGAGCGGCTGGCAAACTCGAAGGACACGTGGCTCCATCAGCACTGCATCGCGTCTCATCTAACGAGCCCGGACCCCCAGCTTGGTGACAAAGCTACCAAGCTTCCAGCTCAGAGAGAGCAGAGCTGGAGAGCTTGCATCGCTTTGCAAGAGAGTTTAAAAACACAGCCCATACTCTGAATGGGCAGATCTACCAACGGCAGCAGCACGCCCGTACTCTGTACCCCAGCCAAGTGTCTTCAAGCCACTCAGCACACAGCCAAACTCTCCAGAGTCTTCCCCAACTTGCGGAAAACAACATTTCTCAGTATTAGCAAGAAGCGGCCTCATAAGTTTGTATTTCTGCACTGTGGAAAGTGCTTTGCTAATCTCCTTCCATCTGGCTCAATCAGGCTCTTTTTGTTCTCTGTGGTGATACGTATCCCTGTGAGTTTTCTTAGTTCAATAGGAATTATAGATTAAAAAATAAATGAATGTGTAAAGCAAATTCTAATGATGAATACATTCCTATCTTTCTGCAATAATCCTGACTCACATTTGTGAAATGAAAACAAATTATTCAACAACTTTTTCCAATCAATAAACTTCAGGAGAGGGAAGGAACACTGAATTGAAACAAGGCTGTGCACGCAATGAATCTTCTCCTTTCTCTTCAAGCATTCTTTTTTTGCTCTTTTGCAAAGCCAGTTATCACGAGACGACTGATACAACTAAAGAAGCCAACCCTTAGATAAGTACAGGGGAAATGTACAGGAGAAATTTAAATAGGGAATATGCAGAACGAGATGTTTGATTTGGAATTTATGTTATCTTAATGCATTCTATACTGAAAACATCTCTGAACAGAATGTCAAAACCTGGGGCTAATGAAAACAGAAGTGGAAGAAGAAAATAGAATCTATTTTAGGAGGTGCAGTCTTAGGACGTTTTCCAAAAACCAGGTGGTATTTCATGATTCCCTCCTAGTGCAAGAAAACAGCCTGGAAAGGGAAGTTGTTGGGGCTACCAGGTTCAGACAAGGACACCCCACAGCTGTGGTGCCTCCGCATCCGGGATCTCTCAGACTGCACTGTAGTTTCCAAAACAAACCAGGATGTGTGCAAGATGGTGGGTTCCCAAGGTGGCAAGCGAAGCCACCAGGCTGCAGCGGTGGTGGGCACGAGGTGAGCTGACGGCAGCCGTACTGTGGATCATAGAATCACAGAATCATAGGGTTGGAAGGGACCTCTGGAGATCACCCAGTCCAACCCCCTGCCAGAGCAGGGTCACCCACAGCAGGTGGCACAGGAACGCGTCCAGGCGGGTTTGGAATGTCTCCAGAGACAGAGACTCCACCACCTCTCTGGGCAGCCTGTGCCAGGGCTCTGCCACCCTCACAGGAAAGAAGTTCCACCTCCTCCAGTTTAGGTGGAACTTCCTATGGTCAAGTTTATGCCCGTTACCTCTTGTCCTGTCGCTGGACACCACTGAAAAGAGCCTGGCCCCATCCTCCTGACACCCACCCTTTAAGTATTTATAAGCGTTGATAAGGTCCCCCCTCAGCCGTCTTTTTTCCAGACTGAAGAGACCCAAATCCCTCAGCCTTTCTTCATAAGAGAGGTGTTCCAGCCCCCTCATCATCTTCGTAGCCCTTTGCTGTCCCCTCTCCAGCAGTTCCCTGTCCTTCTTGACCCAGGGAGCCCAGAACTGGACACAGCACTCCAGGTGCGGTGGATGGAGTGTACAGGAAGTCTTCACTCTTTTCCTGACCTTTTTGCTTCTTTCCTGCAGTGTAGCATTGGACTGAGCACATCTGCTCTAGAAAAAACCAACTATTTCAACAGCAATTGACCTACATCCCCATAAAGGGAGATGGGACTGGACAAATGTCTCTGAAGTCATGAACTGAGCACCAGGGAGCTGTATTTCAAGAGGCAATCTGCTCCCTATCTCATATCTTTAATTTCCATTATGAAACTCAACCACAGAGAAAATAAAGACAGGAACTTGGCATTAATTACGAACTTGTAACTTAATAAAATGTCCTCTGCAAAGGGCCCTGTGTGGCTGCAGCACTCGGCAGCGCACGATGGAATTGCAGCAGCCGCTTCCTTTCCCGGCTCCCCGCTGCTCCCGGGGGCCGCTTCTCTGACCACAGGCTGCTGTAAACCGCCTGCAAATTACTTCTTCCTCTCTGCAGTCTGGATGGTGGCCGAGATGTCTGTTCCCCTTCCCATGCACTTGCGTTTCCCACCTGGCACTGTTGGCGGAAGCGTGAGAGAGCGACGGCATCTCCTGTTGCCCACGCTGAGGGTACCACTCCTGAGGGCCACTCCCAGGGGATCTGCGGGTGGAACCTACATCACCATCTACGTTCCACTCAGTTTTCTGTATATTTAGCCTGTCTTTAAGCAAGACGTATCCTCTAGACACCTGTGTGCTGCAGTAAATGACATAAACATATATCTGTGCACAAGAGTATTCAATAGAGCAATGCGGAAATTTACTGCGACAGCGTCTAACGTCTTCTGGGTGCTCTATAAAGTCTTCCACTATGCTGAGATGGTTGGCGATGATTTACCTGCTATAAAAGTAAATAATATTGTGTTCTATGTCCTATGCATGGGCATACATCTTCATATCCTTTATATTAAAATAAAGGAAATACACCCCCATATCCAGCCCCTATTACTACACAAATTAGGCAAATATACAGTGGCAGACTGCACAGTTCTTGCACACTTGAGGATCGGGGCTGGAATTGTTCGGGTTTAAGCGAAGAAGTACAGACTGCCCAGACTGGCCTGCAGGATGCGTGGTATGCATTCTGTGGAAACCAAAGAATTAACCCCAGCACCTCTAAATCCCTATATCCTACCCAGGCGGAGACTGGGAGCAGTCAGAACAGAACAGAGACACTGGGCTAACTCCTCCACGCCACACTCCGACCCCAGGCCATACGCTGCCCCTTCTGGGTCAGCCCTTGCCAGGGGTGACGGAGATACAACGGAGGTGTACAAACGGGGCGAGAGGGACTTCACGCTTTCAGTGTGAGAGAGAAGCACTAGCTTTATTTTTCTGCTCCAAAGGGCTTGCTCTCAAACCCGCTGACAACATTAAATGAATGCATGAAGTGCTGAAACTCGGGAATTTGCCCCAGTCTGCGCAGCGCATCCCCCAATGAATACCCAGTCCAGACGGTGTTGGATGTAACTGCATTAAACTACACACCTGGCCTACTAACTCAGGTAGACAACCTGTTGAAAGAAAACCATTCCTCATCAAATAAGGCACATGGTATGTTAAATAAAACACCTAACCTAGTACATCATGTCAATATTAAATCAAATTTGTTGCATGTTGAACAGCTCTTCCGAGAAGCAGATTGAATTACCATGCACAGCTAGTGATGACAAGATTACTGCGCATTAGCTTTCATTAACTAATGTGCCAAGTTCGTACATCACCTGAGTTAAAATTGACGTACGGCATGATGAAGACGATCTATCAATAAAAGGCAAGACCCCAAGAATCTGCAACTTCACAAAGCATTCCCTTTGATTTCGCAGAGATGGCAATCTCCCAGATGTTATTTTGTCAAATGAGGTATTTTTGTTTCAATCTAACAATGGACAAGACACGTGAGAGAGATGCTTGAAAGCACCCCTTATGGAAAATATTCCCATTAGATTAATTAAGTTTTCTACAGGATAGGCAAAATAATGCCTTACAGAATCTGGGGGGATGGAAGCAAAGGGAGATAATTTTTACCTGTATATTCAGTTCTGTTTATCAATTTTAAACTTAATCGCATCCGCTTGTAAAAGACTGCAATAACATTTTGTTAAGGTTCACTATATCTTATTCCATCTTCACATGTTGAGTAAAAAAAGAAGCAAAACAAGAAAGATAGCTGCCCTGGGTATGTATAAGCAGATAAGCACACGGTCGTAAACAAATGTCCCGTCCAAATCCCTCTGGAATCTGAGAATCAGCTCAATTCTTTCTGGCTCCGCCGGTCCCAAAGCACGCCAAGGACTGCTCATTCTCATCACGTCGTCTGCAAGCTCTGCTCTCCCATCCAGGCAACTTCATTTCTCCACAAAGACTGAGCTTTCATGGTTTTAAGGCATACAAACAATATCTTAGCACAGTTGTGCTCCCCAAGTCTTTGTTACAATTGCTTTATAATTACCATTTTTCTAAGCTGGTTTGATATCCGTTAGTTAGACTTAATGCACGTTAAAAGAAAGAGCTAATGGGCACTTATCAGGAATCCAAATAAAAAAAAAGATAAAAAAATCCCGTTCACTTTGCCCTTTATACCACATATCACTAAAAATACACAATCCTCTCTGTCTACTCATGTGATATAAACAGCAAAAGCTAAAACTTCATCCAGTTTTTACTGATAACGCCGACTCTGTATTCAGCTTTATCTTACAGTTTATGTTTTGCAATGGCTGGTAAATGGTTGCAGAATCATTAAAGGTTGGTTAACCTTCTCAGTCTAATTTTGACCTACAAGCTACTTAATTTAATCATTCCCCCACAGAAAAGGATTGAATCATTATGTGCAGACATGTAGTGATGGCCATATTACATTAGATCCTCATTAACCCAAGTTAATAATGGCTTTGTACTAATGGAAACCTTCCCTTCCTCCTAATATTTTTTTCCCCCAAATTGGAAAGCTCACTTAGTGAATACTCTGCATCCGATGTCAGATAGAGAGAAGACAGTAATTGTTGATGGGAGGATTAAATACTGAAAAGCAGTGTAAAATGTACAACATTTCCTAAAACCAAAATTTTCCATTCAGAAGAATGTCCTGATATTAGTTTTCTTCCCCACAGAGGATGGGAATCTCGTGCCCCGACTCACAATAGGAACACTTCACCCTTTAAGTGATTTCATTCATCGCAACAAGGTCTCGGAACAGAAAGACAGCACGCTAGAAAAGCGAAGATGTCAAAACCAAGTTACAGAGAGAAGTATGATGGGATCCTGAACAAGTCCTCAGAGGACGACGACACACGTAATTACTTGTATACAGCTTCCCTATGTAAAACGGGATCTTTCTTACCTATAAACACGCTGAAGCGTGCTTGTGCTACTTGTCTTTTTCATTGACCAACAAAACTAACACTATTCTTCCACTCTAAACCCGGGGAGGTGAGGGACGGGGGGGCGACGGGTTGCGATATCGCAGAGAGATCCCAAGTTGGCTTCACCTGCGCTGCCCGGTACGCGGCACGCTGAGCGGCACCGAGCTCCTCGGGGCTGTTCGCCTTGCCAGCGAGTATGGGTTTGAGAACAGCATTGGGAGAACTGCTGCAGTGTTAAACACTAAAACATCTCAGCAAACCAACCCGCATCCTCAAGTTGAAAACATAAAATGCATCCAATGGGCCACGTGAAGCGCTTTCACACGCTCGTCGTTAAGGGTTTCAAATGAAAAACGGGGAGCGACGCACAAAGGTGCTGAGTGGAGTTATGCAGGTAAACAGGAATGTGTGCAAGACATCACGATGACAGAAGTGCTTGAAACTCTACTGCAGATGTAATAAATCGCAAATATACTGAAATTAAACTGCATCACACATGCTCTAGATAGAAAACTAAGTAAAACCAGCACTTTCCTTCTGAACGATATTCCTTCAGTCGTAACTGATAGCTACTGTCATTCTCTTCCACTACTATCTTTGTAATCACTGGCAAATTTTGACCTTTCAAGCAGCTGACCGAATTCATAAAGGATGCCACTTCCTAATTAGCGGAGACATCAGACTCTCTCAAAGAAGGCAAGAGCCAACCTAATGAGAACAGAGAGAGCAAGCGGGTCTGGAGAGACAACTGAGCAAGTCGCAGAGGCTGCTGTCACCCGGAACTGCAATAACACCTTCTTATTGTCAAATAAGAAGTAAGAGAAAACGTGCGGAATGCAGCGTACACATGGGCACGGCCAGATTTGAAGGCAACTCCCGTACAGCAGCCTGCGGAGGCCCCGCGCACCACAGAGAAATAACACAAGTAAAACGACGAGATGGGCAAAAGCGCATTCAGCCTCTGAGCAAAGAGCTTTGACGGCATAAATCACCGAGGCTCAGCTCGGCTGAGTTCCCGCAGATGAATCCTCTTGAGTCCCAGAGGCAAATCCAAAAAACGGAGAAAGCGTGACTTAGGACAAGGTATCCTGAACACCACCGCCCAACTGTGCTTAAAAGTACGGCTGGGTTTCACGCTTAACTGAAGGCATCTGCAACCGGTGACATCGTGCAGACCCGGCTGCACAAAACCTGAGACTTAACGCATGTTCCGCAAGGCTTCAATCCAATCCTTGGATTTTGACAATATAATATAGTGTAATATAATAGAATGTAATATAAATACTATAATATATATAATACTATGTTATTTGTAACTGCTGGCTAAAAGGAGGCAGAGAGGACTGTTGCAGTGCTGTAACTCACTTCTGGAGTGGTCTCAGAACAGGATTTCCGCATTTTTTTTCATTATATCAACTTGGCCATTTTTTCTGGAGGGAAAAATCATCGGTCTGGGGATTTGCATTTTTTTCTCACCTACAGTCCTATAATTCCCTTCCTTGCTCTTGGGACTGGGTGCTTTTGAAAAGGAAATTAAGAGCACAGATTTCATAACTACTCACCTCGAAACAGAATGGAAAGCACTACCACATGTGTCTGCAGAAAAACAATTTCTTAACTTAGAATTGTGCTCGGCTGAGCAAAAGAACTTAAAAAGGAGTATTGTATATCCTGAGTCTGTGTGCAATGTGTGAGAGAACAGAGTCGGGCTGGACAAAGCCATTTTTAATAGCGTATAAAGGGCAAGGATAAGAGCAGCAGCTCCCCAGGCCGTGCAGATGGCACTGCACGGGTGACGTGTTTTGGCTGGGGATGAGCCCCGAAGCAACGCACCACCCTGGAAGAGCTCGGGGAAGATCCGGTGAGACCTACTCCGGCTCTTGAAGGTTTTACCTTTCCACGATCTCTCTGAAACACACGTCACTTGCATTACTCCTAGCCTGAGTGCTCTCAGCAGCATGGGCTCCGCCTGGTCTCCCGGCGCCATGTCCCACCAGCAGCGCCTCGGCCCCGGGCCAGGACCCTGCTCTGGGCTCCGCTGAACTGGAACCGTCCTAAATGACGAGTGCTAAGATCAACCTACCACCAAGCTGGTAAAAAAATATTGAAACGAATAGTTTAATTATGAACAGCACTATGGTGTTTTGGAATGGTTCGTAATGGAAGAAAGGGGTTTTCACTCAGTGTTCTATTAATTTTTAAAGGTGAAGTATCTTCTTTTCCGATCTCAGGCTTTTGTTTCCTCCCCTGCCACCCCGCAACACCCTGTCCCTTCACGGAAAGATCCACCGGCAGGACACGGGGCATTTCTTCATGAATTGTACCGGTGGGCTGGAGAAGAAGAAGGAGCCAGAAATGCAGAATCCGAATTCTACACATGAATATATATATATACACACACATACACACGCACACGCAAAAATGCAACTACATGCCTTAAAAGATTAATTTCACAAGCCTTAAATTGCAGTTTAATTTGAAAACTAATTCAGTCCCATAATTGGCTTTCTGTTCAAATCACTGAGGCTAAAGATTTAAATTCTTAATATTCAGATGACTTTCAAGTTTCTGGCCCCATCTGTGCATTAGTCCATGGTGTTAATCTCTGAGGGAATCTCTGCTGGCATAGAAATAAAATAAACAAACTGGGACACTAGTAGAATAATCGGCTTTTAAAATCCTTGGGTTTTTTTAATATACTGCTTATTTTTATGAGATTTCTTTAACTCAATTTGCCACATATAGATTTGGCTCCCAGCTATTTCATTTTTCACGTGGCATGCTATCAACAATTATTGTATCAGAGTTCCATGAAATCAGGAGGAGACGGGGAAATATTAAATTACAAGATTTCTCATGTAAGACATACTAATATGCCTTTGTTTTGGAGGACTGTCCACACTTAGCACTCTCTCACACCACTCCCAGGGCGGGTGGCAGGAGTAAACGATCCCACCCAACACCAGGGGAAAGAAGGACCTGGAAGAAACTCTAATTTAGAAGAAGCCACTTGGACTTTTGCTGTTGACTTGAAAGGGACGGAGATGTATCCCAAGAGTTAGCGAAGCGGAAAGGATGAATGGGAATGGAAAAGGCCAGTCTGACAGGCACAAATTGTTTTGGAGAGATGTGTTAATTTTTGACAATCTTCCTGTTAAGACAAAATAGATACGACCCAGAGCAAAGCATTCCAGTCACTGCGGAGCATTTCACATTGACCTTTTCAGAACGGAACGCTTCAGTTAAGTAAGACATCCACATCCCACCGTAAGGTACATTGTATGGTGGTTCTATCAAAACTAAGCTTCCGCAGTGACCAAAATAATCTTTCTCCATCACATTTTTGTCCTGTGATTAAATTCCCTTTTCTCTCTGTATTTCAGCATT